>OY720229.1:1800000-1973884 GCA_963082605.1 Rhodophaea formosa | reverse complement strand
GGTACACACTCTGGCAAACTAAGTTTCAAAAAGTCACCGTTAGACGGCAGTAGGTCTATAAACTAATAAGAAAGTAAGCACATTCGAATTTGTCTGAAGAGTAAAAACGATTGATACGCACTCCAAGTCTTCCCGTGGATGTCGTAGAAGGCGACTTAGGAAACACAAGCTAAACAAAGTTTATTAATATCAAAGAGTCCTCTCCAACCCGTCTGGCCAGCGTGGAGAGAGTAGGCCAAATCCTCTGACTGCCCTGGCTAATATACGGCTCTGGCAGTACAGAGGGTCATGCTCCTGCAGTGGAGACTAACAAAGACCTGATGATGATGATACGCATTTATTCGAATGGATCAAAATGTAATCTAAAAAAATGCAATAATTGCATTTGCTTTTTATTTGCACTAGTTGTAATAATTAATATCTATTCAATATAGCACGAAGCGCCATCTGTGTATCGTTGGACCGCCTTGTTGGTCCAGTGGTTAAGGCGTTTGCCTTGTTGACCCGGGTCGTGGGTTCGATTTCCACGGGAAGCATACTTTGTTAAGTTGTTTCCATTTTGGTTAGGACATTGGAGGCATGAATCACCTGATTGTCCGATAAGAAAGATGATTCCGTGCTTCGGAAGGCACGTTAAGCCGGTGGTCCCGGCTGCCATATGGTAGTCGTTAAAGGAACCACGTCAGAGGCCGAGAGACGGTTCCGAAGAACTCTGACACCAGGGTGTGCATGGTCGACTAATAACCGTGTCACCTACACGAAATGATGATGATGTTGGACCGCAACTCTAGTATGTACCAGCTTATCTTTTCTCGCAGATTGTAACAGTCGATCGAGGGAATGGGCCAAAATCTGAGAGATTATGTCAACAGGCGTCGCGGCTAGCAAATTATGACTATTTTAATTAAAGAATATTCTGATGAGTCCAATTTTTCTGGATGAAAAGTTTAGTCTATGGCCATTTTTTTAGTGTCGACAATCTGAATGCACAACATTTAATAGGTATTGGGTTAAAGCTGTGAAGGTTGAAGCCGTGTGGTTCCCGGCAGAGTAGAATAGGACCACTCCAAGTCTTCCCGTGGATGTCGTAGAAGGCGACTTAGGAGACTTAAGCTAAACAAAGCTTGTAAATATCAAAGAGACCTCTCCAACCAGTTTGGCCAGCGTGGAGAGTTTAGGCCAAATCCTCTGACTGCTTTAGTTAATAAATGGCTCTGGTAGTATAGAGAGGGTTGTGCTCCTGCAGTGGAGACAAAAAGAGACCTGATGATGGTGATGATGGGTTAAAGCTCAAAAAGTAATTAGACCTAAAACAAAAAAATGTACGGAACCTTCAATACGCGAGACCGACTCGCACTTAACCGAAATCGAAGCTACCTCATAAACAACTCAAAGGCCAACACAGACTTGTCATTCTTCATATTGCTACAAATTATTATCACCAGACGTAGACATACGGGTTATTGGAGGTCAACGACCCCGTAATATATTCCTCTTTGTCTATTATTATGTCACGAATGCGCCGTCTCGCTTTAAGACAATTGTGTAAATATGATTCTTGGTGATGGTTAAAAGGTCACGGATTGCGAGATTTTATATTTTGCTAATAAATTGCTTTTGATCTTGAGTATCTAGTAGACTAATGTTATTAAGAGTTAATACTTCGGTATGAATTTGATCGTTATAGATAAACGAAAAACCACAGGACCGATAAAAAAAACCACCAACTGACAGCTAGGACAGCGTGGGAGATAGTAGGCGAAATCCTCTGAGTGCTCTGGCTAATATATGACTCTGGTAGTACAGAGAGGGTCATGCTCCTGCAGTGGAGACTAAAATAGACCTGATGATGATGATAATTAGAAAAGAATCAGTAAATAGGAATATGAAAATGTTCCTTACGCACCCACATCAAATGGCTTAATAGAAAGGTTAAAGAAAACTTCAATAAATGGTAAATTAACATACTGTAAAGTAACTCGAACACTCCCTGAGCCATATCATCGTTCTCAATTCAATTGTCGCGATAGCGTTATCGTTGGATAAGATATCGTGTTTGTTTAATATGACTGTTTGATGGACTCAAATTGCTTGAAATGTAAAAGCTACGATTTGGTCTACAATTTCATTTATTTTCTTTAAATAGGGTTCAACTTCAAACATTTGTGTTAATAGTTAACATGTCGTTAAATAGCTAAAATTTGCATGACAATAAATACATAAATATAAACGGACAAATCACACAGATTGAGCTAGCCCAAAAGTAAGTTCGAGACTTGTGGTATGGGATATTAACTCAACGATACTATATTTTATTACAAATACATATATTATAGATAAACATCCAAAACCCAGGCCAATCTGAAATAGATAATTTCATCGTGACCCGACTGGGGATCGTACCCGAGACCCCTCGAGTCGCAGCAGGCTTGTTAACCACTGCGCCACGGAGCT
Organism: Rhodophaea formosa; assembly: GCA_963082605.1. Taxonomy (NCBI): domain Eukaryota; kingdom Metazoa; phylum Arthropoda; class Insecta; order Lepidoptera; family Pyralidae; genus Rhodophaea; species Rhodophaea formosa. Next base: position 1,971,430 of record OY720229.1, on the reverse strand, counting down.
CGTCAAAATGAATGCAACATGAAATTCTTAAGAATTCTTTAGTTCTGCCCGACTTCCAAATTACTAAGAAAACTCGTTATCAATCGAATCGTTTAATGATAAGCCGATAACGATGCACCGATGAGGGTGACGACCTTCGCATTCATTTGGCTTGGATTTTATATAGATAAGGCCGTTTTAACTGGCGGTCCCTGTAGCGCAGCGGTATATTAGCTACAGCAGTCAGAGGATTTGGCCTACACTCTCCACGCTGGCCAGACGGTTAGAGACGTCTCTTTGATGTTTATAAGCTTTGTTTAGCTTGTGTTTCCTAAGGCGTTTTCTACGACATCCACGGGAAGACTTCAATCCATCCATCCATCAGGTCTTTTTTTAGTCTCCACTGCAGGAGCACGAACCTCTCTGTACTACCACAGCAATATATTAGCCAGAGTAGTCAGAGGATTTGGCTTACACTCTCCACGCTGGCCAGACGGGTTGGAGAGGTCTTTTTGATGTTTGTAAGCTTTGTTTAGCTAGTGTTTCCTAGGTCGCCTTCTACGACATCCACGGGAAGACTTGGTGTGGTCCTATTCTACTCTACCGGGAACCAGATATTAATCTTCTCAAGGAAAATTCTTCGAACAGCAGCAAATAGCGGTTTCCCAACGATATAAACAAACAGACAGACATTGTTCGACATTTCCTCACCCGATTACCTACATGTGTTCTACCGGAGTCATCATCATCATGTCTTTATTAATCTCCTCTGCAGGAGATGGACCCTCACTGTAATACCAGAGCAGTCAAGAGGATTTGGCCTCACGCTGGCCAGACGGGTTGGAGAGGTCTTTTTGATGATTAGCTTGTGTTTCCTAAGTCGCCTTCTACGACATCCACGGGAAGATTTAAGAGTGGTCCTATTCTACCAGAACCAGACATTAGTCTTCTCAAGGAAAATTCTTCGAACGGCAGCAAATAGCACACGAATCAGCGGTTTCCCAACGATATAAACAAACATACAGACAGACATTGTTCGACATTTCCTCACCCGATTACCTACATGCGTTCTTCCGGAGTCATAGTTATAAATAGATATATATGTCAACTCTCTCACAGCAATTTGGAACTAACTTATTTCAGACGGATTGCAATTTAGTATGACTTGGTGACGAAAGTCCTAATCCTAACTGATATTATAAATGCGAAAGTGAGTTTGTTTGTTTGTTACGCTTTCACGCCTAACCTACTGAATCGATCATCAGAAAATTGCATACACATAGGTAAGGGTACTGAGAAAAATCCCAATTCCAACTAATATTATAAATGCGAAAGTAAGTTTGTTTGTTTGTTACGCTTTCACGCCGTATCTATTGAACCGATCATCATGAAATTTTGCATACACATAGGTTAGGGTACCGAGAAGGACATAGGCTATATATTACGCGGGCGAAGCCGCGGGTAACAGCTATCCCAACCAGTGGCGGCTCGTGACTCAAAGACCTGGTGGTGCACATCATAAAACATGCCTAAACAATATGGATAATTTCTATATGCAGAAATAATTCTCTCTTTTATTTAGATAGGCATTTTTTACTTACATTACTTAATGTATGATACCTAATAAGATTAATAAGTAAAACAAAACATAAAAACAGCTAAAGTAAAACACGAACACATACAAACGTAAGACAATTTACGCGAAAACTACCTAATCCGAACATTTCCGAACGTCGGCGTTCGTCCCGCGTCGGGCCCCGTGCGGCGCACGAGATTTCGCTAAACTTCCATACTAATCTTCCGTCTCACGCGCCAGGCGTTTTGTCGCCTTCTCAATAGTAGCTGTATGGGCTCGCTGCGTGCGCTAGGAGCGGGCGCACGGCAAAATATTTTGTCAAGCGAAAATAATACTTATAATACATGACTGATGATCATTTGACAAAAAAATAATATATTTTTACGTAAAACTGCTTATTTATTTTTATATCTATGTAATATTTTTGTATATATATATTTAAGCTTAAACTGGCAGTGCGCCGCACGAGTGCACTTAAGGGGGAGCCGCCACTGATCCCAACTAATATTATAAATGCGAAAGTGAGTTTGTTTGTTTGTAACGCTTTCACGCCGTATCTACTGAACCGATCATCATGAAATTTTGCATACACATAGGTTAGGGTACCGAGAAGGACATAGGCTATATATTACGCGGGCGAAGCCGCGGACAACAGCTAGTAAAATAATAAACAATAATGACATTTCCTCACCCGATTACCTACAAGCGTTCTTCCGGAGTCATAGCTATAAATAGACACACAGATGTGTGACGGGAGGGGTCTGTCACATGTATCATAACACTTTTTTACATGCGTCATTGCGTTTCGACAAAAAAGTTTCTTTTTGTAGGGTTCCGTAGTAAACAAGGAACCCTTATTTCGCCATGTCTGTCTGTCTGTCCGTCCGTGGTTTTACTCAGAGACTATAAGTACTAGAAAGCTGTAATTTGGTATGGATATGTAAGTATATTAATCATGGCAAAAAAAAGTGGTAGAAGAAAATCTTGAAAAAAATTTGTTGCGGGTATCTCTCATACTAGTAAAGTGGGGGAGTAATTTTTTTCTCTCTATTTACCCATTGTGTGGGGTATTATAAATAGGTTAAATAAATAGGTTTTTAAAAAATATTGAGGTTGAGAACATAATTTTTCGATGTAGGGATCCGTTTCCGAAATATTTGGTTTTAAAGTGCAAATTTTTGTTAGAGGTAAGTGTCCCCCCCTCTATCTGCTAAACGGTTATTTAAGGGATACGTGAAAAAAATTACAGCCGTAGTATATATACTGAAGTTGAGAGGAAAACTATCAGAGCTGAGTACTAAATGCAAACTATAAAGTTATAGGCAACCAACTCATAAAATGTATTGGAAAATGTAAAATTTCATACAATTTTCATTGTTAGATGTTTTCGGTCGTTAAATTGTGTGGTGCGAGTGTGAACAGTGTGAACTCAAAGTTGTCATTCGCAACTACGGAACCCTACACCACGCGTGGCCCGACACGCACTTGGCCGGTTTTTTTTTATGAAATAGGACGGCAAACGAGCAAGCAGGTCACCTGATGGTAAGTGATAGATAGTAGATAGTCGATCTTTTTTTCCTCTTTTATGACAACACCGTGACAAGCGAGAAGAGAAAATCAATATACTTTTTATTTGATTGCCAGTGCCGGTATTGTTTTAATAGGTAGGTACTAGCAGTCCGCCGCGGCTTCGCCCGTGCTACATCATCATCATCATCAGGTCTTTCTAGTCTCCACTGCAGGAGCACGACCCTCTCTGTACTACCAGAGCCATATACTAGCCTGAGTATTGAGAGGATTTGGCCTACACTCTCCACGCTGGCCAGACGGGTTGGAGTATCTTTGATGTTAATAAGCTTTGTTTAGCTTGTGTTTCCTATGTCGCCTTTTACGACATCCACGGGACGACTTGGAGTGGTCCTATTCTACTCTGCCGGGAACTACACGGCTTGCTACATACACAGACTATGACACTCAGGGATAAAGTACCTATCCAACGGTGAAAGAATTTTTGTACGTCAGAACAAAAATAATACGAGAAAATGATACCATGCTGGTCTGGAAGAAAAAATGTAGAATATACCAGCTGCTTCTCTTCCCGCGCAGATCTTAGGGTGTCTTAGGAGTCGATCGAGGGAATGGACGTCAGGAATCATGTCAATAGGCGATACGGCTAGCAACCCATCACTATTTTGAGGAGCCCGATGGTCCAGTGGGTGTGAGCTCTATGAGCGCTTACGTATGTTAAGCAACCCCTGGCGCCGTCCCTACTTGGATGGGTGACCGCAAGTGGCATGAAATATCTCGAGCTCCTCCGTGCTTCGGAAGGCACGTTAAGCCGTTGGTCCCGGCTGTCATCGTTGATGGCAGTCGTTAAGCTATGTCAGATGCCTTTAGGCAGCTTGAAAAATCTGGCACCAGTGTTGGCCACTTACAGATTCGAAAAACAAAACAACTATTTTGATTCCGTTCTCACATACAAGCCCACCAACATGCTAAACGTGGCCTTAAGGTTTTACAGACCTGTTCTCTGTCTGGTTAGTTCCACTTTTTATTTATTTATAACACTTTATTGCACATTTTAAACAGATTACAAAAGAAAAAATGCATAGAAAATGTAATGTACAAAAAACGGCCTTATCGCACAGCAATCTCTTCCAGGCTACCTTTGGGTATTTGAAAATAAGAGAGAATATAATAGGTACGCTGCAATAAGAAAGAGATAGATAGCATTAACATAAATAATTCAATTATTATACATACATAAATATATACATACACATTATAAGTGTATGTATATATTTATGTATAGCATATAAAATAATGAAATACAGATGGGCGAACAACAAGATAAGGAAATACAGAAAATAATGGAATTATAAAGAAGAAAGAAAATGTGATTTGACTTGCGATTTAAAACTGGCTAGCGTTTGAGCACATCGGATATGTAGTGGTAGTGAGTTCCATAGGTGAACTGCTTCAACAGTGAATCACCTAGGTGAACAAAGTTTGTTCACCTTGGAATTAGAGCACCTAGGTGATCAACGGCGACTCTTTTATACTCCGCAAGGGAGAAATATGTGTATACCACTGGCCATTCAACAACTGGCTGCGTTAACAGAAATCCCTATATTTGCATAACAACAGTTTGGAGAGCTGCCAAATTCACTGACGCACTATACCGTTTACACTGGTAATACTAGTGAGATGCTAGGGAGTTGCCGTGGTTCACTAACAGAATAGTCCGTCCCTATCTGTGAAAAATCGTACGATGCGACTATAGGACGGACCCAATGGATATTGTAGAAACATAAGCATATATAAAAAAATACTTTATGCGCTCTTGATTAACTCTCTTAATCTATTGCAAAGATCCATTGATGAATCTTTTTGCACTCTTATGTCCAATTTAATCATTGATTTTTTAAGTCTCTCTTTTAGAACTTACGTAAAATCTATGGGTGACTTATTGCGCTGCAGCGCCGTCCCCGCCTCCCAGAGTGGCGGTGGCAGTTAGTGCCAACTGCCAGCCATGGCCTACCGGCATGCTTTCTGACTAGGTTGTACGTGCTTATAGAAGGCCTTGAGTTTGTCCAATATTTAGAAGAGGTTCGCAGTATATACGTTATTACCGCCTTACCTGGACTAAGATGACAGGGACACCCACTTGTAAAAAATATCCAATTTCATTTTCCATTCTAAGCTTATTATTAAACTGATCTTGTTTTGCTCTTGTGAATTTCGGCTTTAACTTCTGGTCGTGCGAGTATGGGCTCTGTCTATCCCAGAATAAATAAACACACACCTTCCAGGTTCACGAATACACGTTAGTGACATTTCCTTCTATTTCGGACGCGCTATGTGTGCTGTGACTAGTGTTTCTGAAAATTGCACCGACGCCGCTGGAATACCGCCAAACTGAGGAGTTCGCGTGCACTTGATAACTTTATCTTGATTAATTAATATATTTTTTTATGTCATAGGACGGCAAACGAGCAAGCGGGACACTCGATGGTAAGAGATCATCGCTGCCCATGCACAACTGCAAAACCAAGGGTGTGACAAAAGCGTTGTCGGCCTTAATTTTTTTCCTCCCAGAGGAGAAAAGGGATGGGCCTCCAGCTCTCTCAATCACCGAACGAAGCATAGCCGCGGTAAAGCTACTACACAAACGTCGGTTTTCTGTAAGAGTGTGGTACTTCCCCGGACGAGCCGGCCCGTTCATGCTACTAGCAGAAGTGAATTTCCGATAGCGTGGTTCTACCACAACAAGAAAATAATATTTTAATGTTATTTGCTTAAACAAGCGTTTCGTTGAAAGTGATAACGCTTTAAATGTAATATTGTTGGGTACGTACCTTCAACATTTTACATAGCAGTAAGAACACTTTTCATTCGACAGGTATAGATTGCACCGGTCCACTCATACATAAAACGAGTTTTCGCCTTAATACACGACAAGCATAAAATTGGCTACATTATAGAATTTTTGTTCTAGTTTTGTTCACCGGGATTTACCCGTTTTTAGTGCAGTAAGTCCTTCTGCATACGTAAACTATTTCAGCAGCAAAGTTAATAGTAGATTGTAGCCTTCAGAAGAAACCTTCTGCCACGTACGACCGAACTGTGGTATCAATTTCCTGCGGCCGTATTCCCAGATCGATACGGCATTGGAACCTTCAAAAAACGAGTCTATAAATAAATAAATAAATATATACGGACAAATCACACAGATTGAGTTAGCCCCAAAGTAAGTTCTAATGAAAGACTTATGTTATGGGATACTAACTCAACGATACTATATTTTATAACAAATACATATATAGATAAACATCCAAGACCCAGGTCAATCTGAAAAAGATCGTTTTCCATCTTGACCTGACCGGGGATCGAACCCGGGACCATCCGTGTCGCAGGCAGGCGTGATGACCGCTGCGCCACGGAGCTCTCTTAAAAGGCCGGCAACGCTCTTGTCACACCCCTGGTGTTGCAGTTGTCCATGGACGGCGGAGATCACTTACCATCAGGTGACCCGCTTGTCCGTTTGTCGTCCTATATCATAAAAAAGGCTGGATCAACCGGATCTCGGTTACTATCACTAAATGTATAGCTTCCATTTCAGATGCCTTTAAGCAGCTAGACCATTCACCCTAAATAACTCAAATGCCTTGCATTCCGTCCTCCTGAGCTAAAACTAAAGCCGTATGACAAACTATTCCCTTGCCCACGATTTATCGACGACCATTAAATTCCCTTTGTTGGCGTAGTTCCTGGCATCTCGCCAAACAAAAGCATCTACACATTTTCGTGGCTCCGTGGCGCAGCGGTCAACACGCCAGCCTGCGACACGGAGATCCCGGGTTCGATCCCCGGTCAGGTCAAGATGGAAAATGATCTTTTTCAGATTGACCTGGGTCTTGGATGTTTATCTAGATAAGTATATATTATAAAATATAGTATCGTTGAGCTAGTATCCCACGACACAAGTTCACAACTTACTTTGGGTCCCTATATATATATTTATTATTATTTATTTATTTATTTTCGTGTCAATATCCTATCGTGTGTGTGTTTAACACTAATGAGATTTTTGACTGCATCTCCCAATTCTTGACTTTTGGTCCCACTACTAAGTCTTACTAATCATCGTCAGTCATTTTTAGTATCGAATGCAGAAGCATGACCCTCTCCGTTCTACCAGTGCCATGAACCAAAGCGGTCAGAGAATTTGGCCTACTCTCTCCACGCTGGCCAGACGGGTTGGAGAGGTAGAGTCTTACTAATATTAATAAATAAATAAATACTTATATAGACAAACATCCAAGACCCAGGTCAATCTGAAAAAGATCATTTTCCATCTTGACCTGACCGGGGATCGAACCCGGGACCATCCGTGTCGCAGGCAGGCGTGTTGACCGCTGCGCCACGGAGCTCGTCTAATAATAACAAAACTAGCTTTTGCGCGCGGCTACGCTCGCGTTAAAACAAAATTTGGATCCCCATTTCAACCCCTTTGTGGGCTAAGGGGTTGAAACTGGGGTGAATTGTAGAAAATCCTTTTTTAGGGAATGAATACGTCATAATAAAGTAACTATTTCTGTTATATCATTAAAAATAACGTGAGATAAAGATATTATATCGGGCGTCGGGATCCACCGCCGCGCGTCCCGCACTCGCCTTGAAAATGGGCTCTTGACGAGTCCGAAACTATAGTCGGCAATCCCGACAAATAGCATGTGAGTGACCCGTTGATATATATAACTATTTGTGTGCCTAAATTCAGCGCAATTTATTAATTGGTTTGAACTGTGTTGATAAATCAGTATCGGTTGCCTTATTGACAAAGTTTCGAAACTTATTCTGCCTTACGCTTGAAACATCTGGGTTTTTTTAAAGATATTTCTATTATTCATTCATCATCCATCATGTCTGTGTTAAGTCTCGACTGCAGGAAAACAAAATTAACCCTCTTTGTATTACCAAAACCAAAAAAAATATGAAAATGTGTGTTTTGTGTACAATGTCGAAATTGTTTTCAGTTTAGGGCACCACCATCCCGTCAGTTCCCGGCGTTAGGCCAGACAGACGCATCTACACCATTCAGTGTCAATATCCTATGAATACGTAGTTTTTTATTCGCACCGACATGGCACCGAGATAGGACCACTCCAAGTCTTCCCGTGGATGTCGTAGAAGGCGACTTAGGAAACAAAAGCTAAACAAAGCTTATAAACATCACAGATACCTTTCCACCCGTCTGGCCAGCGTGGAGAGTGTAGGCCAAATCCTCTGACTGCTCTGGCTAATATATGGCTCTGGTAATACAGAGGGTCGTGCTCCTGCAGTGGAGACTAAAAAAGACCTGATGATGATGATACGAATACATATCCCGAAATGCTTTTCAGTTTAGGGCACCACCCCGTCAGTTTCTGGCATCTGGCCAGACAGACGCATCAACACCATTCAGTGTCAATATCCTATGAATACGTAGTTTTTATTCGCACCGGCATGGCACCGAGTCGCCGTGACTAAAAAATTAATAAATGGTAAGTGCGATTTGAGCTACGTAATCTGGGTTCCGTATACCAAAGTTAAATCAAATCAAAGAGATAATTAATTTTTAAAAATTATTGTACACCTAAGATTTATTACTTATTAAACTACATTTAAAATGCAAAATAAATAAAGAAATGCTAGTGCGATTTGAGCTTACGTATATCCGGTTAGGTGAAAAGGAGGGATAATATATAGAATTTTAAAATGATTGCACGAGATTAATTATTTTAATAGCAATATACAATACTCGGTATACCTATCTACTTACTAGCTTATCTAATTTAAGTAGATTCAAGATTCAATCTTTTATTTAATATATGTTTCTTTGAACACTTATTAATTGTCATATTTGTGTTTACAATTTTTACATCAAAAAATATTTGTTGACGTCAATAATTACTTATGGCTAAGTTTAGGCCGCTTCCAAAGCGGAGTGCAGAAGAAGCGGCAAAAAAGTAGGTAAGTAAATTATTATTGTTTCTGCAAAAATGTTCATTTTAAACATCATCCTTATTCGATGGTGAGATCACCAACTCCGTTACTTATTTGACTTTTGTATGTTTACGCAAGAGTCAGGTTTGAATGCTGTAACTTAAGAGCGTATACTAGCAGCATTTTTTCAATATGGTTTCCATACAAATGTATTTCTCTGTTTTCTCGCTGAAAACTGATTCTAGAGCCACAATTCTTTTTTCATAAAATCTAGTACTAAAATAGGGATGCCCCTATTTTTTATTTTATTCCAAAAAAACTGTTTTTGTACAATTTTTTTTTCTTTTAAACAGGTTTTTAGAAAAAAATAAAACATAGGGACATACCTATTTTAGTAATAGATTGTATGTAAAGAGAATTGTGCCTCTAGAAGCAGTTTTCAGCGAGAAAATAGAGAAATACATTTGTATGGAAAACGCACTGCTAGTTATACCCTCTTAACTCTTCATTTGTACCATCAGCTTTAAAAATCCCTAAGCAAGTAAGTAAATATTCCCCTTTCGTCCGAAATTTACTTCTATTACAAAAATAGTCAAGATTTGATTAATGCAAGATTCATTATGTTGTGTAAGAGAATGATTTCATGACAAGATTGATAAATAGCACAATAAGAGGTCTGTCCCAGCAGTGGGAAAATTTAGCAAAGATAATTTAAATTCAATATTATTTAAATAACACCGCTACATCAGTAATCCGGTGATCACGGAACCCAGCCGAAACGTCTGGAGAAAAAAAAACCGGCCAAGTGCGTGTCGGGCCACGCGCAGTATAGGGTTCCGTAGTTGCGAATGACAACTTTGAGTTCACACTGTTTACACTCGCACCTCACAGTTTAACGACCAAAAACATCTAACAATAAAGATTGTATAAAATTTTACATTTTCCAGTACATTTTATAAGTTGGTTGCCTATAACTTTTTAGTTTGCACTTAGTACCCAGCTCTGATAGTTTTCCTTTCAACTTCAGTATATCTACTACTGCTGTAATTTTTTTCACATATCCATATATAACCGTTTAGCAGATAGAGGGGGGGGACACGTACCTCTAACAAAAATTTTCACTTTAAAACCAAATATTTCGGAAACGGATCCCTAAATCGAAAAATGGTGTTCTCAACCTCACAATATTTTTCAAAAACCTTTTTAACGATACCCCACACGATGGGTAAGTAGAGAAAAAAAAAATACTCCCCAACTTTACTTGTATGGGAGCTACCCAAAAAAAAATTTTTTTTCAAGATTTTTTTCTACGACTTTTTTGCCATGATTAATATACATACTCATACAAAATTACAGCTTTCTAGTACTTATAGTCTCTGAGTAAAACCGCGGACGGACAGACAGACAGACAGACAGACAGACATGGCGAAACTATAAGGGTTCCTAGTTTACTACGGAACCCTAAAAATGGTATGTTTCGCGTTAATTCCCGATATTGCAGTTAATTTTAGTAATTTGAAACTTAGTTCAGTAAACTTAGTTTCAAATTACTAAAAAAGGGGATAATCGTAAACATCATACAGCAAACCAAGATGTGTTAGTATGAAAGGATTTTTTCATTTTAAGCACAGTCAGTACTGAACCCTAAAAACGCCAGTAAAATTACTAACTTAAATTTCGAAAACGGACAGGTGGAACAATCTATCACTTCTTGTCGACTTTTTACGTAAACATTGAAAGTTTTTGCCGCATCTTCGTGATTCCTCTTTTTTCGTTAGTCGAGTAAAATATCGGTACGTGTCATCGTTACGCACGTGACTAAGCGCGAGTACCTATTCGGTTTTGTGATTCATTAAAATACTGTGACGACTTTTAAATAAAGATGAAATAAAGAGCTGAACAAGGAAAATAGATCCTATCCCTATCCTAACTTCCTAACTATATATATATTTATATATATATATATTATACTAGCTATTACCCGCGGCTTCGCCCACGTGATTTATAGCCTATGTCCTTCTCAGTACCCTAACCTATGTGTATGCAAAATTTCATGACGATCGGTTCAGTAGATACGGCGTGAAAGCGTAACAAACAAACAAATAAACAAACTCACTTTCGCATTTATAATATTAGTTAGGATTATGATTTTATATTAATACACAGAGAAGGACATAGGCTATATATTACGCAGGCGAAGCCGCGAGTAAAAGCTAGTACTTAATAAAATAATGCTCTAATGCCGTGCGATTCCCGGCAGAGTAGAATAGGACCACTCCAAGTCTTCCGTGGATGTCGTAGATGGCGACTTAGGAAACACAAGCTGAACAAAGCTTATATTATAAACATCAAAGAGACCTCTCCAACCCATTTTGGCCAGTGCGGAGGGAGAGTGAAGGCCAAATCCTCAGACTGCTCTGGCTAATTATGGCTCTGGTAGTACAGAGAGGGTTGCGCTCTTGCAGTAGAGACTTACCAAGACCCGATGATGATGTTCTACTGCGAAGGTTTTATTTTTGAACATCACTGGTTTTTCATAAGCAGCAATGTCGTAAAAGACGATCAAGGTATGCTTAGGATGAGGGGCTGGCAAACGCAGTTCATGATGAGTTACCTTCATCATCAGGTCTTTTTTAGTCTCCACTGCAGGGGTAACGACCCTCTCGAGGGTTTGGCCTACACTCTCCACGCTGGCCAGATGGTTGGAGAGGTCTCTTTGATGTTTATAAGTTTTGTTTAGCTTGTGTATCCTAAGTCGCCTTCTACGACATCCACGGGAAGACTTGGAGTGGTCTTATTCTACTCTGCCAGGAACCACACGGCATGATAGAAGTCAAACGCTTTACAAAAAATATACTTGTTTGTTTGTTTTTCGTGTGTAAGTGGCCAACACTGCTGTCAGATTTTTCAAACTGCCTAAAGGCATCTGACAGAGCTTAACGACTGCCATCAATGATGACAGCCGGGACCAACGGCTTAACGTGCCTTCCGAAGCATGGAGGAGCTGAGATATTTTTTATGCCACTTGCGGTCACCCATCGAAGTGGGGACTGCGCCTGGGGTTGCTTAACATACGAAAACGCTAATAATGCTCACGACCACTAGGCCATTGGGCCTCTATTTAGTGATATCATAATAGCTATTACCTAACGCTTCCGTTCACATAACATTCGACACAATTCGGCCTCCGGGCATACACCATTGATGGTCAATTTGGCCGCGCGCCGTGCAAATTGCTAGATTGGAACGTAATTATACCATGTACCTACTATAACTGTAGAGGTGGTGAGTACTATTTTTTGTTGCTTTTAAATGGGTTAATTTTGATTTTTCACGACTGACCTGTGTATGTGTATGTTCGTTTATTACCTGCGATATTGGTCGTTTTTTGAATGACTATATAGCTTAAAATCCTATTTTAGTGTCCTACGCTTCCACCGTCCGTATATTTTATGTGAGTTTAAGGCCCCACACTAGGCACACTAGCGACGCCAATAATTTTATTCCTAAAACTTTACAAATAGAAAGAAATTCAAGAATATAAATCATATAAGCCTTAGTAAATAACCTGAAGTATTTTTGCAATCATGTTTTAATATTATGAGAATCAGTCATTAAGAGAATTAGTGATTACTTAGGTACCGCCAAAAACGGCCGTTTTTGGCGGCAATCTGATTCTGATAATTCTCACTGATTCTGATAATATTAAACATGATTCCAAAAATACTTCAGGTTATTTACTAAGGCTTATACTTACATTCTTGAGTTTGTTTCAATTTGTAAAGTATTAGGAATAAAATTATTGGCGTCGCTAGTGTGCCTAGTGTGGGCCCTTAAGCCTCAGAATAAAGAAATTACAAAATACAGTCAAATGCAAACTTTATGGTGTCTCAGATATTAGCTGCGAGCTACGCAGTAAGCGCCCCACCTCCCCGCGCGCGCGCCCCGCTGTGTTCTGCGCATTGACTCGTGCGATGTTCCGACCCGCCATAAAGATCGGACTAAGAAACGCACTAGACGCATACCCTTTTTGCCAGTATGTTAAAAACCTTACTGTACTTCCACAAGTGAGTAGTAATATTACAAGCGCGCAAAAAATCTCAATATCATTTTTTTTTGCTATTTTTTCCCCGTTGATCTATTGTCTGTAGCCGTCGACGGTTGGCGTATGAAAAAAAGTTAACGTACTATGTCTATGGTAAAGAGATACATTTAGGCTATGGCACGGGTGTGTTCAGGTTTTTGAGTAATACTGGAAATTCAAAAAAAAAAATCAACATCGTTAATGCTTCTGTTGGGAACACTGCCGAAAAACTGCCATTACGGATTTTAGGGCATAGAACACACGTCAATTGAATTTGAATTTGTGGCCCCCAATAGAAACTCAAAAGGAATTGTATAGCATTTTTTTCATTTTCACCCTCACTCCATTATTTGTCTATGATCCTTATTGCCTAGAGAAAACATAAGGCAGTCGGTCGTCTGATACTAGTAATAGTATCTTCTTCGTATTTTGTGGTTGGGAAAAGTTTTTGGCGGGAATTTTAGCGGACTACGCGGTGTTTGTTATATTATTTTGCAAATTGATTCTAATGGACTTTATAATGTGAAATTTGTGTTATTTGGTGTTATATAAGCCCATATTTAAGAACAATGTGTGGTGTGGAATAATAAAATAGACTGTCATGGTGCGGCGTGAGATTTACTTAGCGGGCTGGTGGTTGTCCACCTTGCTGCGTCGTCAATGTTTACCAGTGAGAAGGCGAAGAGTTATCGCCAGGGGTTCCGTGAAAGCAACGAAAATTGGTTATGAATTACACCATCATTTCGTTGATAGATCGCCAACTGGCGAAATAAATGATTATTCTTTACCAACTGTTTTCTCGCGATTTCGTCCGCGTGAGTTTCTGTTTTATCACACAGTCTTTTTTCGAAATAAAAAGTAGTCTCTTCCTTTCTCAGGCTCTAGACTGTATGTGTACAGTACTACCACTTTAATAAGTTACATTGGCATTGTTCGATGGCGCAGAATAGCGCAACCTACTGCCGTAGTTTTAATATTATTATTAATCAAATAACCAACTTATTGCGACAAAATAAGATTTGAAGTCTAAAAACAACAGGTCTCGTGCTATCTCGCTCGCAATACTCGTACGACTGCCGTGAGTGGTCGAGACGCCGCATGGCGCGTACACATCAGTTGAGCGGACGGGTATTTACGCGCCATGCAAAAATTTTACTTCTGCGCAGGTACATCGGTGTAACTTATTAAAGTGGTAGTACTGTACCAAGTTTTATTTAAATCAACCGATTTACTAACTTACTGAACGCAGTAGTTTTGGCGGGAAAGCGAGACAGAGAGAGTTACTTTCGCATTTATAGTTATATGTCATCATCATCAGGTCTTTATCAGTCTCCACTGCAGGAGCACGACCCTCTCTGTACTGCGAGAGCAGTCAGAGGATTTGGCCTACACTCTCAACGCTGGCCAGACAGGTTGGAGAGGTCTCTTTTATATTTATAAGCTTTGTTTAGCTTGAGTTTCCTAAGTCGCCTTTTACGACATCCACGGGAAGATTTGGAGTGGTCCTATTCTTCTCTGCCGGGAACCACACGGCATAGTTATATGTATAAGTATGTATTTATTGCATACTATAAAGTTTATAAGGTGACTAATAATCTTTATTTGAATAGCATTGTTAAACGTCTTTTTTTTTTTATGTGAGAGGACGGCAAACGAGCAAGCGGGTCACCTGATGGTAAGTGATCACCGCTGCCCATGGACTAATGTAACACCAGGGGTATGAGAAGAGCGTTGCCGGCCTTTTGTTTTCCCTCCCCAGAGGGGAGGGGGGATGGGCCTCCGGCTCTCTCACTCACCGAACGAAGCATAGAAGCTGTAAAACTACTACTCAAACGTCGATTTTCTGTGTGTCTGTGTGTGTTGTACTCAAACGTCGTTAGGTAACTTAAAAAATCTGTCACTAGTGTTGGTCACTTAAAAGCTCACACTCGAAAACAGAAATATTTACACTAGTGTCAACCTTATATGAGAAGGGTTGGTGACAAGCTGACAGCTGGATGTAAATATTATGCCATCCTTTCACAGCATGATTACAAAAAACCAAACGAGTTTGTGGTGGGAAGTCAAGGGGTACAGTTGAACTTTGCCTTAGACATTGATTTTAGTGGACTTTATAATATAAAATTGGTGTAGTTTGGTGTTATAAATGCTTGTGCTCATGAACAATTTGTGAAATAGTTAAAGTGGATTGATAAATGGACTCGTATAGATTTGCCGCCAGAAGCTCCCACGAGGCATCCAAGAACATACGCCATCAATGATGCTACTTGGAAAATCTTTACCGTTCAACACCGGTACTTAGTATCTCATTATACTGGACATTGGCAGAATCACTGAAATTTTGGTGGAAGCCATAATATAAAACAGAAGAAGAAGAAAAAACCAAACTTAACAACTGTCATCAGCATCACTTTAGATCTCGGGCTGTAAACAAAAAATATTTTGTCTCTTGTCAACCAACTTAAAAAATAGGACGTTAAAATATTTGGCAAAACCATCTTACCACCTATCATGGAAATCCTAAAGGGAGGCAGGTTTATGTCCAGCAGTGGACTTCTTTTGGATGAGCCGATGACAACAACCTAGATCCATGAGCCTGATAGACTAACAGTCGGTATCAGAAATCAGAAATCAGAAATCTTTATTTGCTTAATACAGTAGGTACAGATCTTAGAATTAAAAAAAAAATTGGTCACATGTATTCGCCATAATGATACAGCATGCAAATATTATTTATATTGATATTAAATTCTACACATTAATTATTAATTTTCATATTATCTCCAATTTATGTCATGTCATCGAATAGATAATACAATGTCATTTATATCAATAAAATATATTAATTATTATTATTAGTATGAATATTTTTACAATAGTCAACGAATTCATTTATAGAATAGAAGCAATTTTGCATTAAAAAAGTCGTTAATTCAGATTTATATCACATATATCAATGCACAAAGTATGCTTTTTCAGAATTCCCAATTCATCTGAGTAATTAGCATCCCAAATACCCTTATCCCGTTCCCCCAGTTAATCAAAATCCTACTCTTCCCTCGCTTAAAAACTATTTCCATAGGCAGCAGCGTCAGAATCGAGAAAAGCCAAAACAGTTTGCGCCCATGAACCTAACGTAGTAAGCATGGCAAAACCCCCCATGAGTGCAAGCCTGGAGGGGGGCCTATGGCCGGCAGTGGACTACTTACAGCTGAGACGATGACATACATATTATAAATAAATAAATAAATATAAATATTTAGGGAAATATCACACAAATTGAGCTAGCCCACATTAAGTTGTGAACTTGTGTTGTAGGATACTAACTCAACGATACTATATTTTATAACATCCAAGACCCAGGTCATTCTGAAAAAGATCGTTTTCCATCATGACCTGACCCGGGACCCCCGTGTCGCAGGCTGGCGTGTTGACCGCTGCGCCACGGAGCTCGACGATATTATCACGTCTTTATCCCTAGTGGGGGAGACAGAGCCGAAGGATCATAAGACTCGGCCACATTTAGCATCATAGTGGGCGTAAAGATGGAAAGCGGAAACAAAATAGTGATGGGTTGCTAGCCGCATCGCCTATTGATGTGATTCCTTAGATTTTTGCCCAATCCTTTGACCGGCTTTTACGGTCTGCGTGGGGCGAAAAGCAGCTGGTATATTCTATGTTTTTTCCTTTCTCCCAAACCAGCAAGGAAGGAGACGATGACGACAACCCATTTCATTTTTATTTCATTCAATACGTTGCATTACACTTGTTATGATATAATAACATACAAATGTACCTATAGAGAAAAAAAAACCGGCCAAGTGCGTGTCGGGCCACGCGCAGTGTAGGTAGGGTTCCGTAGTTGCGCATGACAACTTAGAGTTCACACTGTTTACACTCGTACCTCACAGTTTAACGACCAAAAACATCTAAAAATGAAATTTTACATTTTCCAGTACATTTTATAAGTTGGTTGCCTAAGATAACTTTTTAGTTTGCACTTAGTACTCAGCTCTGATAGTTTTCCTTTCAACTTAAGTATATATACTACTGCTGTAATTTTTTTCACGTTTCCATATATAACCGTTTAGCAGATAGAGGGGGCACACTTACCTCTAACAAAAATTTTCACTTTAAAACCAAATATTTCGGAAACGGATCCCTAAATCGAAAAATGGTGTTCTCAACCTCATAATATTTTTTAAAGACCTTTTTAACGATACCCCACAAATACCCCATAAATTACTCCCCCACTTTACTTGTATGGGAGCTACACTAAAAAAAAATATTTTTCAAGATTTTTTTCTACCACTTTTTTGCCATGATTAATATACATACCCATACCAAATTACAGCTTTCTAGTACTTATAGTCTCTGAGTAAAACCGCGGACGGACAGACAGACAGACATGGCGAAACTATAACCTAAAAACAATAACTACTAAAAAACCTAAAAACAATAACTTGTACTATGGTTTACATCCTATCTGACAGTGCAGCTGTACTTCACGCTCTAAAAAACCCCATGATCGACTCTGCACTTATTCTCGAATGTCACAGTGCATTAAACAACCTCTGTAAGTATAACAAAGTCACTATACAGTGGATAAAGGGCCATAGCAACTCACTCGGCAACGATGCAGCGGACGAACTGGCGAGAAGGGGATCGGACATGATTCCATTCGGTCCTCTGCCAATGGTACCCATACCATTTACACAGGTACGTTCATGGATCAGAACCCGAGTGACAGCCGAACATCAACGCGCTTGGACTACCCTGGACACATGCCGACAAGCCAAAGAGACATTGCCTGCCCTGAGCAGCAAATACTCCAAGCGCCTACTGGCTCTTCCAAGGGTAAAATTACGACTCATGATAGGTATAATAACCGGTCATTGTATGTTAAACAAACACCTATTTGTTATAGGAATGACTGACAGTCCCCTTTGCAGAGGCTGCTTAGAGACTGAAGAAACTGCAAGGCATGTCATACTAGAATGCCCTAGCATAACAACTACAAGAGAAGAATTCCTGGGACATCCAGCAACTATGAGCGAGGCATGCAGCACACCCTCTGCAGTCCTTCGCTTTCTCGACAAGCTGGGTTGGCTCACAAAACACCAATCAGCAACCCAAAAGAAAAACGGAGAACGAAATCTCCATTATGCAGAGGACTTAGATGACGAATAGTCCTCTGCTCACACACAATGGGCCCAAACAAGAGGCCTAAGTGTGGAAAACTGCCCACGGAACCAGGTGAACCAGGTGATGGTTTACCTTTTGTATATAATTGTTCAAAATCCTGTACAAATCTATAAGTAAATAAAGATATATTATACCTTGTCAGGCATTGCAATGGGTGAGAGGGAGGCGGACGTAAATTATTATGATTGTAAGTATTCATTTACTGAGTAACATGGTCGTTCTATTAAATATTGTTTTAGTGTTGCATAGAACTGTTTGTTATTTGTCATATTTTATATATTTTTTGGTAATTTATTAAATACTTTTACAGACATAGGATATGGCCCTAATTCCATGAGCCTGATATACAAGCTCGGTATCAATGCACAAAGTATACTTTTACAGATATCTCAAAATACCACAAACAATGTACTTGATAAGGAAAGATAAATTCGAGCAAATGGAATATTTGGGCGAAAACAATGTTCCATATTGTATGACACAATGTAACAATCACTAATATTATAAAACAACGTACTCCGCCATGTCTGTCTGTCTGTTTGCAATAAACTCAGAAACAACTGACTGTATATAGATTATTCTATATACAGACCGTCAGATAACTTCAGAGTTTTTAGTGGGAAGTCAAGGGGTTCAGTTGTCGTTTGCCCTAAACAATTTTGCAAATTGATTCAAGTGGACTTTATAATATGAAATTGGTGTAGTTTGGTGTTATAAATGCTCGTGCTCAAGAACAATTTGTTAAATAGTTAAAGTAGACTGTTAAATGGACTCATATAGATTTGTCGCCAAAATCTCCCACGAGGCTGCCAAAGAACATACGCCATCTTTGATGCCACATACAATATACCGTACAACACCGATACTTAGTATCTCATTATACTGGACATTGGCAGAATCACTGGAATCTCTGTGGAAGCCATAATTAAAAAGAAGAAGAAAGAAGATATCTTCAATTTATCATGTACGTGTTGATTAACCTCACATAGGATAACAACATTTATGGCCTAGTGGTCATCATGGCAGGCTATCACACTGCATGTCCCAGATTCAATCCCCAGTCAGTTTAAGGTGGAAAATTATATTTTTCAGATTAACCTGGGTCTTGGATATTTATGTAAGTACTGGCTGTAGCCTGCAGCTTTGCTCACATAATACATATAGCCTATATCCTTCTCGGTACCCTTACCTATGTGTATGCGAAATTTCATGATGATCGGTTCAGTAGATACGGCTTGTAAGTGTAACAAACAAATAAACTTGACGAGCTCAGTGGCGCAGCGGTCAACACGCCAGCCTGCGACACGGGGGTCCCGGGTTCGATCCCCGGTCAGGTCATGATGGAAAACGATCTTTTTCAGAATGACCTGGGTCTTGGATGTTTATCTATATAAGTATATGTCATAAAATATAGTATCGTTGAGTTAGTATCCTGCGACACAAGTTCACAACTTACTGTGGGGCTAGCTCAATTTGTGTGATATGTCCCTATATATTTATTTATTTATTTATTTATTTAAACTCACTTTTGCATTTATAATATTAGTTGGGATGGGATTGGGATAGTTGGGATTTGTTATAAGATAAAATATGTATTGTTGAGTTAGTATCCCATAACAAAGTCTCGAATTTACTGGGGCTAGCTCAATTTGTGTTATAATGTCGTTATAATATAATTACTAGGTCATTGCCTGAAACTTTGTCCATGTCAATAGCATGTGGTCTCAACGCCTTAATCGTACGATTTGTTCTCAGGGACTCGCGTAGATGGCGCCACTCGAAACTACACAACATTGTATCTACCGTTTTATGAGAATATAAAAACATGATTCATAAACTATATCTTAATATTTTAAAATGACACCGTATATTTAGTAAGTTAAAGGCTAACGCAGATTACCGCCATCTAGTATCGAGTAGCAAGCAACTCTCCTGCACCATACATTCGCCTGCTTTTTGCAACCTTAATTTGGTCCAATATTTTTGTATGAGGTGGGCAGTCTATTACGTTAGTATTATATTGTCTTAGTCAATAGTGAGTTATTAAAAAGTAGCCTGTGTCCTTTCTCTGGCTTTACACTATCTGTATACCAAATTTCATTTAAATAAGTTCAGTACTTTTGGCATGAAAGCGAGACAGACAGAGTTACTTTCGCATTTATAATATTAGTTGGAAGTATGGATTTATGACCCCTGAAAGCATAACACTGATTCTTGGCAGTTGTGTAAGAATTAGCAGAGTGAGTAATTTTTAAACTGTGAATCAGTACAAAATCACTGACACATCTTACCAATCATCAAATCTGTATCAGAATCAGACACCAATTACTCCCATTTGGTACTAGATAACAACCGGATATGAAAAAAACGCGTCGAATTGAATAGGTTTCGTAACAAATCGTACCTATTCACTTCGGCCGGGTTGCATCGCCGAGCGCGGCCGCCGGTGACATCATCCTTTATATTGACTTGATAAATAATAATGTAATTGATTACTGGCACGCCCAGGCAATAGTAATGAACAACTCAAAAGATAAAATGAAAAAAGATAATCAGACTAAATACCTGATTCATATAGGTTTTCGAAGACATTCGAAAAAAGTATATTTCCTGTGTGAAAAATTAGGAATTTAGGTCTAAAATGCTGTAAAATCGTGTTACGGCGCCGCTGCGGTCCTAATTGTCGGCGTCTCGGCCTCTCTGGCACAGTAGGGGCTAAAAAAACGACAGCCCATTTCGGCTGTTACCTTCAGACACACCCTATAACGACTGATGCTCCGTATGCCTTTCACGAGAGAACGAGACGATTCCAATAGGAAATGTAAACATCATTATACAATAGAAAGCTAATTGCACGCATTACGTACCGGTTGTAGACTCCGAGAGGCGATTAGAGCCGATTCTTTTCAAGTCACTCACAAATTCACTTCTCACTTTATAGAAGCTATGTAACTTCGCACTAAGCACGTGAACAGCGGAACATTATACAAAATAACACGCACAGAATGTTCCACGGTATGTTTTAATGCACTAGCACCACCGACATCACGGATTAACGCGTTTATTTCAGTATTTCGTTCGTAAAAAGACTCCGCACGCTACACGAGTAGATCGATGTCGGCGCAAGTTTCGCTTTTTCGCCGCAGCGTCGCTGTTGTTTCGTCAACTGACGCAACGCTGGTGCGTCGGCAGATGGCGCTTTATCTTTAGTGTTACTAGTATACGATTCTAAATAGCCCGAATAAAGATAAAACTTTAACCTAATCCTTGCCTAATCCCAATTATTTTTTAAAGAACAAGTTAACGAAAAAGCGCAAAACCTGAAAACAGTTTTTCAAGAATCGAAAGAAGAATTAATTATTTAAAAAATTGGGTAAAAATTTTAACCAAAAAAATATTTTAATTACGCCGTATTTGATTATTACTTAAATCTATCAGGCGGCGGCACGCGAAGCGGCAACTTGGCCGGATTGCGCGTAATTACTATTGACTTTTTGATGTGTAACAAGTACAAGACAACATCGACAAGAGCTATAAAGCTCTTAATTAAGAAGAAGAACAAGTACAAGAAACCAAAAAAATCTTATTAATACTTACTTAATGGTAATATGCTGTAACTAAAAGAAAATGTACTAAAAGAACAAGAACGGTAATAAATAGCTTTTTTATTTTTATTTATTTATTTAGAAGTTCGTAGAAACGTAGAGTTTGTGGAAACGGAAAAATTACCTCTTTTTTTCTACCATGTGTGATGAACTCATAGTTATAGTCTTTATTGCTTCATTTGGTGTACATTAGGGTCTTATTATATATACATATTAAAAGTGCACAAATGAGCCCTGCAGAGGCGTTGCATACATGCATAAATAGTATCACGTCTTTATCCCTTACGGGGTAGACAGAGCCTAAGGCCATAAGACCGGAAGGCCACGCTTAGCTTGTTGATGGGTTTAAAGATGAAATACGGAATCAAAATAGTAATGGATTGCTAGCCACACTGCCTATTTACATGATTCCGTAGATTCGCGCCAATTCCCTCGACCGGTTTCTACGGTCTGCGCGGGAAGAGAAGCAGCTGGTACATTCTACTTTTTTCTCCCAGACCAGCATGGAAGTTGAAGAAAGAAGATGAATAGAAGATGCGTTGCAATTTAATTAATCAAATAGAACAACCATCCATTTTATCATTCTATAAGAACGAAAATTATTTATTTGTCATTTGTTGAGGCTTAAAATATAACAAAACAATATAACTCACCTCACAAACCTAAAATGTTTACCGGTAAGAATATCGATCTCTCTATTTATAATTTAAGAACTATGTTCTTGAAGGTGGAGTACCTAATCTTAATGAACATCTCCGTTTGATTAGATAGATCTCGTTCTCCGTCATTCATTTTCTTGATATGCTTTTATGACACAAGTAAGAATAATATTGTAGTAAAAATAATTACTGCACCCTTCTGAATATAGCACAATACCTCATATCTAGCGAAAGTTTGCAAATATGGCAATCTTATTATAGATGTTGCTGGTGCTGAATTTAAAAGTTACATTGATTTGATTGTGGCAATAAATGATTTTTTATTTTTATTTATTTATTTAGATGTTTCATTTTACGCTGTATTTTTGTGAAATATTTGCGATCAAGTCATGAACTTCCATGGTGCAATGAACGTTACAGAATGGAACGTTAAAAACGTTTTGTTCTTGCATATGTATGGGCAATAAAATGAAAATAATTTCAAAAATGTATGTTTTAAATAAAAATTTTATATTTAGAGTAATTATTTATAGTCCAATTTATCATTCATAAATTGCAAAATATGGAAAAGTGCTAATTTCAAGCGATTTCATTCAAATGACCACCACCCACGCAAAACCGTTGCTACTTTCAAACTGAACAAAACGAAACACGCACCGATGTCAAATGACACGCCAAAAAAACACATTGGTTACCAAAATGGCGTTCGTTTAGGTTGTACGTTACATTATTTTTATTTATTTTATCAGAAAATTTCAAAACTGTTGGCTTGATCAGGTAACAACTAACTCCATTACTATATTATCTTCATATTTTATTAAAATAATGTCAAGTTTTAGTTATAATTTTGTTGTTATTTGTGTAGAAACATGGGTCGCTCGCCAAGTCCAAGGCGACGCGACGACAGACGTCGGGACGACAGGAGAGACCGGGATAGGGACCGCGACAGGCGTAGACAGCGCACCCGCTCCCGTTCTCGGTCTCTAGACCGACGGAGACGCTCCCCAGACCGGCGTCGTTCCCCATCCCCACGCCGCCGAAGATCCAGATCGACCTCTCCTGGGCCATCAACATCCTTCGTTTCCAAGCCTCGGAAAACCTTTGGCGAGCGTCCCATAGTCACTCCCGCGGACTTGGAGGGAAAAACGCCAGAAGAGCAGGAAATGTTAAAGGTAATGGGTTTCTGTGGTTTCGATACGACTAAGGGCAAAAAGGTCGAAGATAATGTTGAAGGCGAGGTCCACGTGGTGCTGAAGCGTAAGTACCGACAGTACATGAACAGGAAGGGCGGGTTCAACCGGCCTTTGGACTTCGTCGCGTAGTCACATGGGCCTACAGGGCTTACTCGGTTATTTTCATGTGATATTTTTGATGTTGCTTGTTGCGGTGCAATAATACTTGTATATTATCATAAATAGAGGTTATAAAATGTTGAGGGAATGTAAGAATGGGAATAATAAAAATAAGCATAAAATAGTATGTAAAATCATAAGTTTGAAGTATTTATAATATATAATCTGAACAAAATGCAAAATCTGGAAAAATTTTAAGTTTGCTACCATGCAACATAACCAACAATGGGAAAGTATATGATATCCCATTATAAAAATTCCCCTAGGTAACTCCTTGTACCATTTAAAGGGGTAACACACGTACTTCTAAAGTAACTCATAAAATATGTTAAGAAATTTACATTCTAGCAACGCTGGAACCAAATAATGTAATGTGAATAGAATTGCTGAATAGGCTGGATCAAATCCATCTTACAGTCAACATCATATTGTGACCCTCTTATCCTAGAATATGCAATTTACAGTATTATTGCACTACGACACGCTTTCTGTTTTCTATCTAGAATTAAGTGTTGCATTTCCACTTTTATACAACATCTGTGACAGATATACAGCCTGACATGCAAAAGCATATTGTACATCGCTAGTATAGTGTGAATGTTATAGGAAGCAAAAAATAAGAAAGATACCAAAACAGGATTTGCCAAAACTTACCATAAATTTTACCATAATACAACTGTTCTCAAACTCTTAACTCGGAAAGTCAAAGATAACAGAGAGCCCCTAGAGCAAAATATTTGGTATATAAAAAGAATCTAGTGTCTAGAGGGGCAAGTTATTGTGGAGTCCTCACAGGAGCTTCGTGGTGCCCAGGGACACTTTGGAGCACACTCTGGGTAGGGATGCCTTAATAAATATTAATACAGATACTAACATCAACATCTTAAAAAAGAATTTTTGAGAGTTCTTGGGTTGCTGGAAAAATCCCAGTTTGGAGAATAGCAAAGAGGTCCCATCTTTATTTTTAAAGAATACGCTTGTTTCAAACTCAATTTTCATATTTTTATCAATTTTTCCGTCTATTTGTCATATTAATGATGTCTCATCAAAATTTGTTGAGATTTTTAATAAAAAAATATTTAAATTTTCTTCAAGAGATTTTTTACAGGTGCTCTTATATAAAAAAATTAAAGTAGAATTTAAAGCACATATTAAAAACTATATTCACCAATATTAGCTATGTATAATGCAATGTAAATACCGTTTAGCAACAGACAATGTAAAAAGCTAGTTTAGATGTATATTCCTCAGGTTGTGTATCTGTCACGGACCTATTACTGCAAAACTTGGTGACTTTGACTTCACAGAATTGTCCTGCAGGTATTATTAACACTTTGACTGTCAGGCATCCAGATATAAAAGCAAAATCCTTAGACTTTTCGACATCATATTCCCCAATTGGCAATAACCTGATCAAAATAGGTTATAGACAATAATTAAACTAAAATAATATAGTCAATTATTAAACTAAAATTTTAACACCAACATCACTCATAGCAAATTGATATTTTCTAAGCCATTCCTGTTAGTAAATCAAGTGATCCTATAGAGCATTTTATTATTTCCAATGGTCCTATTTTTGGTGTATTTAGAAATCGCCAACTTTTTGCAGAACTTTCACAGTCTCATCAATTCACTAATTGAGCACAGTCCATATTATATCTATAATTTACCAAAACCACAAAATATGTGTCAATAATCTAATTTTCCTACTACAAAGTACAGTCACTCACAAAAATGTCATTACACAAATAGTCGACCATCTAAACCTCTTATGGAGGTGAAATATATGAGTAGCTCTCTAAGATAAATTTTATACTAAACGTCCCCCATGAGGCTGGCATAAAAAAAAAAAAATTTTTTTTTTACGTAACCGATATTTTGTCCCACTACTGGGCAATGGCCTCCTTATTTTTCCATTCTATTCTATTCTATTTATTTTAATTTCTGCCCAACTAGCAAAAAAAATTAGTCTACCAAGTTTTGCAGCATATTATACATAAGTTAACCTAGCTGTAAGTCCGTTATACAGTACCCGCGGGCTGCGAGAGCCCCCGCGGGCCCGGATTAGCGCATTGCGCCCCAAGAAACGTGTTAAAGTCGGTCCGGGATCGACACATTAGTCTCGCAGCCTTCTGACACCAAAAAAAGGTCTTTAGATAAGTCCGTATAGTTCAGCACAGCATGGCAAAACAAGGATTTATTCATAAACGGGTTATTTTAAAACATCAATAACCTCTTAATGATGGAATCAGAATCCCTAACATAATATAGATGCAAGAAAAAAGGGGGGAATACAGAGGAAACAAATTTAGATTTCCCATGAAACTCGACCAGCTGATCAATGAATTTGTATGGGAGATCCAGTTTGTTTTCTGCTATTTTCGCCTTTTTTTCTTGTGGGTCTATATTATGTTAGGGATTCTGATCCTGACATAAGAAGTAATTGATGTTTATAAAATTACCCTGTATGACATTATATTATATAATTATATAAAACTGTATAAGCTTAACACTCTGCTGCAGTGGCACCATGCTTCACAGAAGTTCATACAATTTTAGCTTTCCCACAAAATGCTGTGCTGTATCATGCGGATATATCTTAACAGAATTTTGATTATTTTAAAGGCATGATTAGTCAATTACTGAAGAACTCTCTCTATAGGACATGTAGTAATATATGAGAAAAGGTTTTTGAAGTTCAATATGCTTTCCATACATTGCTATATGTCCAAGTTGTTCTGTTCAGTATTATGAACTAGTCATGCTGTTAAAACAGTTTAATTAAATTTTGTTTGACCTGATATTTATCTTGAAACAGAGTTATGGTAGAAAATATCATCACTTACCTTTTTTACCCAGATATTTCTACCAATGACTACTAAATTGTAATTTTTTGCAAATATTAGACAGAAGGCTAGGACTGTAAATAAGACTGAAAGCCGCATCCGTTCGCGTTTCCCGCCCGGCGCGCAATAGCAATAGTGTTACAGAGTTATTTACACACTGATATACACACACTCCCCCCCACTACCCCCTTATCCTCCACAATGTACAATAGTCAAAGATTTTCTAGTCAGACTGTACTGTTTTCAATGTTTTATTTGGGGATGTATAATTTTGATGCTTTTGCTTTAATTTTTTTATTTAATAATTTTAAATACGGTTATTTGCGTTGTGTTTTTATATCAACGCAATTTTACTGCTCCAATTAATTTTGTTTAAAAAAAATCAATTTCCCGCAAAGAAAGATATCTTTCTACAGCCAAAGGCAAGGATATCAAAAGTTATTCATCCAAATCATTGCAAACAGTATACTCTGTCAAGCAAATCTCCATAGCCCATATACAATTATACACAGGTTGTTTAATGTGATATTTTTTTAATGATATATGAAGCACGCGCGCCGAGCGGGATGCGGCGTCGACACGTCAATCCCGAAACGATTTTGCCCGTTTGTCACACCACCGCACTTTGAATGAATCTAAAATACTGGCTGTTTGCCAATACGCAAAATAAACTTTGGAATAGCCATCAAAAATTATTTTAATAATTCTTCCACACCAAAGTATTTTTAGAGTGACTTTTGCAAATATAACGTTCCTTGTACACATGCTGGAGAAATTTTGGAAACAAAAAAATAAAATAAATCCGACAGTATGTGTATCACACACATCCTTTCATAAACAAAAGATTGCTCTATTTTAAACATTTTTGGTGTGGCACCATAAGACCTGGACATCATGCTTTTTTATATAAAAATTGTATACTGCACTTATTAGCATGCATGAAGAGGTCAAAAACACATTTTTTTGTACCATTGTGAAAGGGACCAATAAGTACAGTCAGACCCATAAATTATCTGTCTTCTCCATGATTTATAATGGTTTTGTAATTTAATATTTTAAAAATATACGTGGTAGGATTGTTGCAATTTTTGAGTCGGACTGTACTTTTTGGTCAAAATATTTGATAAAATTTTGTAAAAAAACAAGCAAGCAATATTGTATGTGCGAGATAATTGTCAAAAGATATCTCTGGTTTATAGGATTTTTTCAAAATTTGTTTTACGTAAAATACCCGTCAGATTTTCTGTGCCGATGGACAGCCTAAAAATGGCACCACTGGTTCTAAACACTGTCAAACTAAATAGGAAATTTGCTAATTAGTTTAAAATTTCACTATCAGAAAATTTTGTGGTAAATCGTTCTTCGCAAACTATTTGGTTGTTTCTTATTACAAGTAACATGTAACTTTTTAATTTTTGATAAAAATATTAAAAAGAAATACAAGTTTGGAAAAGATACTTATGAATGGAAAAAAATACCTACATTATTATCGAATTCGAAAAAAATGTATAGTAAAAAAAATCGAAAAATTTACCTATATTTTTTCGAGATTTTACTTATAGGTAACTCAACATTTTTTAAAAGTAGAGCTTTGTTAATATTTGTTAACAAAGTTAATTTATTTTTTTGTTGTTAAAACAAAAAAAGATTCATTCCCACATGTACATACCACGAATTTATTTATAGTTATTTATCAGAAATAAGTGTAAAAATGTAATTTCGAGTTTAGTTTTGGTTTAAGTTTGGTTTTGTTAAAGACATCCTTGGAATTTCTCAAAATATAATTATATTGTATAGTAAAAAAATGTGGATATTATTAGGCAAGCAAAAATTCATCATCTTAGTTTCTAATATTCGAAAGAGAACAAGAAATTTGGTCATTTCATTTTACTAATTAGATATTTAAAATTTTATTTTTTACTTAAAATTACGTATAAGAAGTTTGTATGCTATCTGCAAAAATTGTATTATTTATCCGAGGATGAAATGAATAAACAATTTTGATTTGTCAATTTTGCCTTTTATTTCTTTTTACACTAGATATTATGTAATAATAGCCTGTGGTCTTACATGTGGCTTTATAATATTTGTATAGGATGCTTCCATGCTGTTTTGGGAGAAAAGAAAAAACATAGAATATACCAGCTGCTTTTCTTCCCGCGCAGACCGTTAAAGCCGGTCAAGGGATTGGGCGAAAATCTAAGGAATCACATTGATAGGCGATGCGGCTAGCAACCCATCACTATTTTGATTGCGCTTCCCACCTTTACGTCCACTACGAACGCTAAACGTGGCCTGTAGGTTTTATGACCTTGGGCTCTGTCTACCCCGCAAGGGATAAAGACGTGATAGTATGTATGTATAGTAGGCTATACAAATATAAAACTGAAGAGTTTGTTTGAACGCGCTGATCTCATGAACCACTGGACCGATTTCAAATATTATTGGATCATCATCATCAGGTCTTTCTCAAACTCCACTGTAGAAGCACGACCCTCTGTTCTACCAGAGCTGTATATTAGCCACAGTAGTCAGAGGATTTGGCCTACACTCTCCACGCTGTCCAGACGGGTTGGAGATGTCTCTTGATGTTTGTAAGCTTTATTAAACTTGTGTTTCCTAAGTCGCCTTGTACGTCGTGGGGAAGACTTGGAGTGGTCCTATTCTACTCTGCCGGGAACCACACGGCGTATTGTTGTTACTTAGGTAGTTGCATTATCCCCGAGTGCCATAAGCTAGGTGTAAGAAGTTTTCGTATGAGGTTGGCATATTCGTACTGGTCCTGTCTTAGGTAGTAGTGAATGTATGGTTGCACTTAATAGGTATTGTAGTATCATTACACCTACCTCTCCTTTCTGTAACCAACTTCAGGGTTCCAGATTGTGTTCGCTCATCGTTCTGGATGCTCTCGGAAGACACGAATGAAATATTAAGGTAGAGGCTCTATTTTTTTAAGTTTTTGTTTTTATCCTATACCTTAGCTTGTGCCTGCAGACTAGGAACTATGGCGGATAGTCGAACACCGGGGTGTTTTTAGTGGGTTCAAGCCCCACATACCCACTCTGCTGTACCCGCAGTAGAGTGGTATGCGAAGGCATTTTCACCTCGATAAAAAAAAAACAAAAAAAAAAGGGCCGACTTACACTAGCGAAGTGAATAATCTAAAATTACTCTTAGGAAATTCACCCTTTCTCATTCATCAGATCTAGCCGCACCTTACCTTCTACGGTGTCGATCCTGATAGTTACTCACACACAGACGTGTCATCATCAAGTAGTGTCCACTGCAGAAACACGACCCTCTGTACTGACTGTCAGAGCGATATACTAGGCAGAGCAGTCGGAGGATTAGGCCTACACTCTCCACGTTGACTGGTTGGAGAGGCCTCTTTGATGTTTATAAGCTTTGTTTAGCTTGTGTTTCCTAAGTCGCCTTCTAAGATATCTGTTAAGGACGCGTTGAATTAAACGGATCCCATGGCGCCATCTGCAAAATAATTAGAAAAATAATGTAAAAACAAAATAAACAATTAAAAATATTAAATGAAATTACCTGTTTTAGCTGCACACCTTTGTTTCCTGAAAATAAGTGTAATAATTGATTAATATTGCAAATAAAAGTATGTCGTACACTTCCGGTTAGCAGCGGAAGTGACAATTGTGTTTATGATAGAAATAAGTACTTTCTTAGACTTACCGTTTTTGATTAATGTGCCATTTTTATGTAAGTGTACGTTTTGGTTAATCCTATTTTATTTAAATAGGATAATAAATAAATGATTTGTGAAGCTCCCGAGGGATGCCGTAGTATGTACCGATTTCACATACGCGGTGGTAGCACCTCGCGTCCGTGCCTCAACCCCGCGCCGCCGCAAGCGACGCGCCCTCTCTTTGCTTTGAGACAGTGCTAAATAATCGATCAAACCGCGAACACGTTACGCACGCGCATCCCAAAAATATCTATACTCATACTGCATCCGACGGTCTCTTCACAAGTGGACTGAACTCCATAGTTTTTCCTTCGCACCCCAGCGCATCCCCAACAATATCCATGGGAAGACTTGGAGTGGTCCTATCTACTCTTTCGGGAACCACACGGCGACAGACGTGTGAACGGATGTAGTTTCGTTTGTAACAGTTTTAGGCATAAATATCACTCCACTTGTATGAAGCGCTATACTTGTAGCCGCTATGGGTGCATCGCTCTCATAAAAAATCGAATTTTATTACAACCTATAGTCCAAATCAAATTTTATGGCGGCTCGGGACTCGGGACATCGCGCGTGTCTAAGCGCAGTACACAATATTAAAAGTTCAGCGGTGCGCGCGCGGAGAGGCGGGGCGCGTACAAGCAGTGAGTAGCTAATATCCGAGCCGCTATAATCTTTGATTCGGACTGTACTAGCATGGTCGCTAAGTTTACTAACCTTCGAGCAACACGGAAGGGAGTAGCCATACGCTGCATTCCCCTCTGTCAAGGTACAAGCCAAAATGAGGCATATGCATGTCTATGTGTTAGTTGTGTGTGACTCATCTGTACACAAATTATTTTTTCTTTTTTATGTCATTTTTTGTGACAATGTCATAATTACTATCAAGTGACAGTTTAAGTTTTGTATGTAGGTGTGCGGAACTAAACTTGTGTGCACATTTCCCCCCGCAAAAAACGCCAGAAAAATTGTCATAGTAAATTGTCGCTTTGCCCACTCCCTCCGTCCGGTACGGAGGCCGTGTTGCTCGAAGTTACTAACCAATTGTGAGACTTAGGCTCAATTCACACCAAGATGGAAGCGGCGCTCAGCGGCCGGCTTGGAAGAGAAGGCTCGGGAATGCTTGCGCCCGCCAGCGACTGCTCGCGCCCGCCCGCGACTCACCACGCTATTCTTATGCCAATTCCAGCGGCCGCTCGCGCCCGCCTCCGGCCGCCCGCGCCCGCCAGAGCAGTCGTGCGTGCGCCGACGCCGCGCGGAAGCCGCTGGAGGGCTCGCGAAGTCTCGAGTATTCCCGCGCCGTTTTCCACTTTTTCAAGCAATTCCTTGTATTATAGCCATCGCGATAAAGACTAAAATTATATGACACTGAAATTGCTCTCCGCTTCCCTTCCGCGCGCTTCCATCTCAGTGTGAATTGAGCCTTAGGTTCTTTTAATAAATAATTAATTCTTTCATTCATTTCATCAATAAAACTCCAATATCTACATTCTTAAGTCGTTTATTTTACATAAAAATATACATAAATACATTGAGACATCTTCAATAATGTAAGTCTCACACCGAGTCGTTCCGCATAGTATTACCAATGCAACGTAAATTAGACTTTATTAATACGAGATAAAGTTCATATTTGAGTGACATAAAAACAGAATCAGCTCAGTATGGGTGGTTGTTAACGCTATTCAAATATGAAATTTATCTGCTGTACATAAAGTCCAAATTCCTTTGTAGCATTGTAAAACAGTTCCGGCCCAATATCATCAGTGTAAAACACACAAAAACAGCCAATGTTTTTGAATAAACCATACATTTAGGATTTAGGAACATTGGGCAAGATTAGCTAAAATACACGACTTTTAAAATAAAAATCTACTAATAAAAATACTGAACCAACTTTAATGGGGAGCAAATCGAAATTATACACACCCAAATAAAATAAAAAATAATTCAAGTAGGTTCAGTAATCACTCAGTTATGATGAATCAAACATAAAAAAAAAACTACGGAATTAAAACCTCCTTAGTTTTTTTTTATCAATTAAAAATCAATATTAAATAAAACTAAAGGATGTAAAATACGGGTCACTCACGTATGAAGTCAGCTACAGGCCGACATGTTTCAACCTCATCCGTCAGTGAGGACTGGGACGACTTCGTGCGCGCGTCTCGGTTCACATTCACCCTGAGGAAGACCTCCGGATGAGGTTGAAACATGTCGGCCTGTAGCTAACTTCATACGTGAGTGACCCGTATTTTACATATTAATAATGTTAACATCTCACGTTAGTTTTAATAAAGGAAACTCCTTGAATCCTAAAGAAATCGTGTAAATAAGCTAAGACATACATAATTATCATAAATGCTTAAACTTGCACTTCTTAAGTTCAGGTTACTCAAGGTAACAGACATACAAACACTGGATATGTCACCGTATATATTCAACCTATATTCACCTTTTATGGGAGCCCGATGGCCAAATGAGCGTGAGAAATATAAGAGCTAACGCATGTTAAGCAACTCCGGGTGCAGTCCCCAGTTGGATGGGTGACCGCAAGCGGTATAAAATATCTCAAGCTCCTCAGTGCTTCGGAAGGCACGTAAAGCCGTTAGTCCCGGCTGGCATCATTGATGACAGTCGTTAAGCTATGTCAGATGCCTTTAGACAGCTTGAAAAATCTGACACCTGTGTTGGCCACTTACACATACAATAAACAACAAACTACTAGAATGGGAGTTAGATTACCTGATATAATCATCAGGTCTTTTTCAGTCTCCACTGCAGGAGCACGACCCTCTCTGTACTACCAGAGCCATATATAACCCAGAGCAGCCAGAGGATTTAGCCTATGGGTTGGTATTGGCATGTGGTCACAACGCCTTATTCGTACGATTTGTTCTCAGAGACTCGCATAGATGGCGCCACTCGAAACTACACATCACTGTATCTACCGTATTATGAGAATATAAAAACATGATTCACAAAATATATCTTATTAAAAATCAAAACAATATTTTAGGCATAATATTTTAAAATGACACCGTATACTTAGTAAGTTAAAGGCTAACGCAGATTACCGCCATCTAGTATCGAGTAGCAAGCAACTCTCCTGCGCCATACATTCGCCTGCTTTTCGCAACCTTAATTTGCTCCAATATTTTTGTATGAGGTGGGCAGTCTATTACGTCAGTATTATATTGTTTTTGGTATTGGTATTACCTAATATACCCTGTGTCAAAATATGCATATAACAAAAAGAGTGTGTGCAAGTGGCCAACCTAAAGTGTGTGTAAGTGGCCAGGCGGAGGTGCGATGCCAGTGTGGTCATGACGACCAGATTATGTCACACCTCCTTTCGTGCCCTTGTCCAAAAGACCTAACATAATCTAATTGTCTTAAGCCATCGACACGAAAAGAAGAAGGCTTATCAAGGTTTGGTACAACAAATGGTACCTATAGAACCAACTGCTTAACGTGCCGAAGCGCGGAGTATAAAAGGATAATATGGGTTAACATGACAAATATCAACAATTAACATTACTTTACACATTTTAGAAACATCGGAATGTCAATAAATAACACTTATATTAAAAGGCGTAATACTATATTTGAGATTCCATGGTAAAAAAAGAAAAAATATACTAACTAGATATATGTCTGCGTACATTATGATATCCACCGAATATTCACATTTTTCGTATCCAAAAGAAATGTATTTATATTTTACGACTGCAAACGCATTAAAAATTGTGTATGTTATTTTGCGAAGATGACAGAAAAATATTACTTTAAAACGTGAACTTTGTGAATTTCTTAAGTTAATGCTACGGTGCTTCATAATTGTCCGCAAGAAGACACCTTTTGAAAATAACCAAACTCTTGGTTCCCCGCCCCCATATGTATAATTTGAAAAAAGAAACCGTAAAAAAACATTGAGATATAATACTAGAGGAGCTACCTTATATATTAGCATTATTCCATTCCTCGAAATTTAAAATTTAAGCGCTGCAGCGTTAAAGCAATAACGAAGTGTCCAATCATACATAACTCAATACCTCAGCGCTATATTTGCTACTCTCACGCGTTTCCATGAAAATGGCGGGAGGTAATTAATTATATTGACTGTAAAAAAAAATGTACTTGCTGATGAAAATTTGTTCCTTTGCACTGTGCAGTGTTCGATAAGCTATTACTGCAATAACTGATGCACACCAAGGCATTTTTTATGATTTTTACCAAGTTTTTGTTTATTAATCGTGGGAAGTACCACAAGCGAAAGAGCTAACAACCGACTGAGTGAGTTGTGGCGCGATGGCCAGAGTTGAACGGGACAAAGTAAGGATTTGCGGTGTCACCTCTAGTAGTTGTATCTTAGTGGAAAAAAATCACGTTTCCCCTTAAAATCAGTGGATCGCTAATTTGTATGTAGTGTCCAAACGCGTCTTACTGCGAAAGCCTGTGGGCCAACTTGGCTTTTAATTTCAATAGAATTAATAAATAAATCCTAGTGTTCAGTAATTAAAATAGTTATAGGCTGCTTGTACACCTAAATAGTTTTGGGCTGATTGTATACCTATCTAGTTAGTATATAAAATAAAACAAATAATACTCGAGACAACAAAACTCAAACAAAATTCTAATAGTAATAGATATGTATCATACATAGTTACAAAAAATTTTTTTTTAAATCATACAAGAGATCATTAGAATTTTAATTTAATAGCTTTTTCGGCTACGGCTTTGCATAGGTCACCACAATGACGGATTTCTGAAATGGTTACCACCAGATGGCAGCATCAGCATTGACCTCTTCTTCTGTTTTATAATACGGCTTCCACCGAGATTTCAGTGATTCTGCCAATGTCCAGTATATTGATATACTAAGTATCGGTGTTGTACGGTAAAGTTGTAACAAGTAGCATCAAAGATGGCGTATGTTCTTCTATGCCTTCTGGTGACAAATCTATACAAGTTCATATAACAGTCTACTTTAACTATTTCTTAAATTGTTTAATCAGCACGAGCATTTATAACACCAAACAACACCAATTTTAAATTATATTAGGCTATCAAAGACCATACGCCATCTTTGATGCCAGTTGTTAATACTATACCGTACAACACCGATACTTAGTATCTCAACTGGACATTGGCAGAATCACTGAAATCTCGGTGGAAGCCATAATATAAAAGAAGAAAAAAAGAAAGAACAATTGACACATTGTGGCCCAATCACAGCTTACCGGACCGGACGCTTCAGTGTCGCCGCTTATTTATGAACACCCTCATTTTATAAAAACGAAACTTTATCTTTATATCTTACTGTTTAATATTATATGTATATTATACACCCTTATTTTAAATTCAATACGCAAACTTTAAGAGGTGACTCAGCCCATCAACATGAACAACTTTTGTTATGGGACCATTGCTGAAAATTCAATATTGTTTTTACCTCTTCCATATATTTGGTTCGATAAGCTGGACACTTTTGTAAAATTTTTTGAGTTCCCAGCATTGGTCCCATAACAAAAGTTGTTCATGTTGATGGGCTGAGTCACCCCTTAAAGATTGTGTACTGATTAAAAAATAAGGCTGTATATTATGATGAGTAATGCCGCAGCCGATAGCTAGTATTAAATAAACACACGAACATTAGGACAGCTATCAGTTAGACGAGAAATACACGTATATATCTATTATATGTATGTATAAATGTACATAATACTCAACACATACGATATTTTGGTGGCGCAGAATGTCCGATTCGCAAAACGTTCAATACGTGAACTGTCAAATTTCTTTGCCATACACGTTAGGTCAAAAAAAGTATTCCCGTTGGCACTATATGCAATACCCGTTAATGAGGACAACGGGAATGTAATAAAATAATTGCCAATTTGTACAATTGGGACGATGAAGAAACTTTATGACGTAAAAGTTGTCCCCATAATGGGGACAAAATTATGGGGACAGCGGGAATACATCAAAAAAACGTCTTTCTACTAAGTACCACTCGTTTGTTCTGTTCACTGCCGAAAAACTGGCTTTACGGATTTTAGGGTATAGAACACACGTCAATTGAGTTTGAATTTGTGGCCCCCACTCAAACGGAATTGTATGACTTTGTATGAATTTTTTCATTTTAACCCTTACTCCATTATTTGTCTATGATCTTTAATGCCTAGAGAAAACTAAGGGAGTGGGTCGTCTGATACTAGTAATAGTATCTTCTTCATAGTTTGCGGTTCTGTTTCAATTTGAATTTCGAAATCTAGACGGTTAGTTTTGGAAAATTCAACTTTAAAGCATGCACAGCATTACTGACGTTTTAATAATTCTTATGAACTGTGGACAGCGTGAAGTGTAATTTTTATGTCACTATGTTTCTAGATAGGGTTCTGTAGTAATTTATATTAAAGACGGTTGGCGTCAAGTAAGCAACCGACCGTAAAAATGTTCTTAAATAATTTTACAGCATGAATAATATAGAATGCTATAACCTAACATGCTGTCAAGCTGTCATAATATCGGACCCCGGGCACCAGGGACTACATTAAAAGATGCGAGTAGCCGGAAAAGCTTGCACGATACTAAAAGTTTTTTCTTAGGGTAACAGGTTAGGTTAGGTTAGTATTTTACTTTTTGAAGTAAATAAAATAAATAACCTATCAGACTAGAGAAGAAATCCAAATACTTGCATAATGCGAATTGTACTTTTTTAATCGGACATTCTGCACTTACCAATATTTTAAATTTTAGCCCGTCATTAAAATTAAGGGCACAGCTTACACATATAACAAAAACCCTACGGGGCGAGTGATACAAATTTAAATATTTACATACATTTTTATTATTAGATCGACTGTTTGCATAAAAATCGTTAAAATAAATGAATGGAAAGCGTAAATCATTAAAATATAAAGAAAATAAATAAAAATAAGATCCAAATGGTTCTGATAGCTTTATGTTGTTAAGGAAAAAGAAATCTTTTGCCGCAACTGGTTGCGAACGGGAAGTAGATATTCATCGTTCGCAATTGATTAAGAAAAGGGTCGGAGTAGTAAATATATCTGTATACATTTCATTACACAGTATACATTGAAATCCTTAGTCGCTTTTATCTATCTATCTTTCAGTATAGGCTAATCTTGGAAAATACTGAGTCGTTATTATGCAGTTTTCACTAATGTGTAGCGCATTTTTATGGAAAGCATAATACGTGTTCCTCTGACGAATATGTCGAGATTGATTTTACACCCCACATGGTTTTATCTATACACATAATCTCTTTCTTTTTCTGTAATACCATTGAACAAAAAAAAATCCTAATCAGTAAAAATAACATAAACAAAACGCAAAAATAAAATCCTTTTTTATACAAACAGACCATCATACATTAATTTACTTACAAATACTTTTGTGGCTGAAAGCTATTGGTTTTATTGCAAAGCTCGTTTTTGCTTTAATTAATTAATAAGTATTGCATAAATATCAACAATTTCGCAGCAAAATATATCCTCTACACCTGCATACAGACCATCATACATTACTGTATCCTCTACACCTGCAGGGCTAATACTAGCTAACAATGTTTTGATCGTCACGTCAAGATTTTGCGGAATTTAAATGATGGAATATATTCATTCAAGATACTTAAACCGTATGGATGTTGTAGTATAGTGCACCGTAGCTCTCAATACTTAGCTA
Source organism: Rhodophaea formosa (assembly GCA_963082605.1). NCBI lineage: Eukaryota > Metazoa > Arthropoda > Insecta > Lepidoptera > Pyralidae > Rhodophaea > Rhodophaea formosa. Next base: position 1,933,214 of record OY720229.1, on the reverse strand, counting down.
GTACCCCTAATTATGGAAAAAGGAGTAAACAGGTGGAAATAGCTAAATTACACCTCTAAAAGTCTAAAACTTTTAAAGGTGGTCATTTTGCTACACTTAGTTATGGTAAGTTACAATCTTTAAATAAGTTTCGTCATCATTGAACGCCTGACAGATAAGAGAGAGTATTGTCGTTTACGAGAAACGAGGCATAGTCAAAGTGCGTAGCCGATTCACATCAAAACTATTAATATTTATGCAAAACTTACCTGATAAATTCTATTTTACTATTATAATAATTATTGTATTTGCGAGATGTTTTTTTTTTCTGGTATCAACTTTGCTTTATTAACATGATTTTCTATGTAAGCCAACTTTTTATTGTGACAACAATATGTTCCATCCATCATGATCAAAGTGAGTATTTATAAATAGCGGTGAACGGGACATTTATAGATGTTTTACATACATAATACTACTTATTGGTTTAATTTGTATTGCAGGGGGACTGCGCCCCCCGAACCGTCTTTCCTCTATAGCTTTGGCTTAGATATGTTTTGCATATACGTGCGCTATTCTGGTTGGTTTTATATTCAATTACAGATGCGACTAGGTAACAGCAACCAAAATCAGCAACAAATAAATAAAATGTTCGGGCTAGATCTCGTTAATATACGTAATGATCGTTCTCTATATATCTAAAACAGGGCTACTGCTCAAAAAATGAGTATAACAATAAGATATAGTTTTTATATACGTGCCCTACTCTTGTTGGTTTAATATTCGATTATAGACCCGACTCGGTATCAGCAAACAAAAGCAGCAACAAGTAAATAAAATATTCGTCTATAATACGTAAAAATACGTAATAATGTAGCCAGCTTTTTTATTTATACATCTTAAACTTGGCTACTACTGAATAAAAAAAGCAAAATGATGAAAACATTGCAGGTCATCCCATTCACCTCTATCTATTACTACCCTTACTTTGTACAGCCTCATATAATCTTTACTCTATATCTCTCTAGGCTCATCTAGAAGCATTTGATTCTCTACAAATTCATTCCACACCATAACTCCATCTGACCCTTTTTGGAAGTTTCTGAGATTGTCTAATCTATAAATACTTTTATTACTCATCATAACTTTAATATATGCAGGAATTCCACTAATAATTCCGATCAGTCCGTAAACTAATATGTCAACTTATCGTATTATCAATCCAGGTAAATATAATGTAGTAAATCCGAGCATTATGTGATGCGCAAAACGGGCAAAGCATTATGTGCACTAACCAAACACATGTCAAAATGAACATTTCACAAAAACGTGTCAAAATGAAAATTTCACAAAACGTACACTGAGACATTCTTGTTTTTAGAAGTGGACCATTTGCTAAGAGCTTTTTCCCAAGCGCACATTTTGCGTATTGTTCATTTTGAACAATGAAATGAATAGCTTCTTTCAAATTTCTCATGTATTAGTTATTGAAAATAATTTTTCCGTCTTATTATCTTTCTTTTATATTTGCAAAATCGAAAAACTACTTGCGTTTCGAAGAAATGCTCGTTTTTCGCCCTATCATATTTTTGTGAAACGTACTTTGTTTTAAGAGTATATTACACTGCAACAATTTAAAGATAAGACAATCTCTTACCGACGTCAAGACTCCATCTAGAAGGGAGCAGCCTCGTCGAGCGTGTGCAGCCAGTTGAAGATCATCATGTTGCGCTCGTACTTGGATAGCGGCCGGCCGCGCTCCCGCTCCAAGTCTGCCGCCGTCAGCGCTAGGTGTGCCGCCTCTGATGGACAGACATCATCATCATCATCATCAGGTCTTTTTAGTCTCCACTGCAGGAGCACGACCCTCTCTGTACTACCAGAGCCATATATATCTACGATATAGTGAGCGTTATTTTTCATCATCAGGTCTTTTTTAGCACGAGTCACGACCCTCTCTGTACTACCAGAGCCATATATTAGCCAGAGCAGTCAGAGGATTTGGCCTACTCTCTCCACGCTGGCCAGACGGGTTGGAGAGGTCTATTTGATGTTTGTAAGCTTTGTTTAGCTAATGTTTTCTAATTCATCTTCTACGAAATCCACAGGAAGTTTTGGAGTGGTCCTATTGTACTCTGCCAGGAACCACACGGTGTATATCTTACCAGGATGTACAAATCTGGTGTGAGGCGGGACCACCAGCGTGTTGGGCCCAGCGCTGGTATTAGCATCCGGCACATGTTCGGGAAACACTACAGAACTACATAATAATACCATGGTGGTATCGTCTTTGACATATCTCCAACCCATCTGGCCAGCGTGGAGAGTATAGGCCAAATCCTCTGAATGCTCTGGCTAATATATGGCTCTGGTAGTACAGAGAGGGTCGTGCTCCTGCAGTGGAGACTAAATAGGACCTGATGATGATGAAGATTTTATTTGGAAAACAAACAGTCATCATCATCATGCATGCATGAAAGAGCGCCGTGTGGGGTCTCTTTGATATTTATAAGCTTTGTTTAGCTTGTGTTTCCTAAGTCGCCTTCTACGACATCCACGGGAAGACTTGGAGTGGTCCTATTCTACTCTGCCGGGAACCACACGGTGTACAGTAGGATTCTGGTATTCAGTGGAGACAAAGGACCTGATGATGGTAATGATGATGATGATAATAGCAACAAATCTTACCAGGATGCACAAATCTGGTGTGAGGTGGGACCACCAGCGTGGTGGGTCCAGCGTTGTTACCGCCCGGCGCTGTGCTTGAAGCGTTTACAGCACTTGCAGCCGCTGCCTGTCAGTTACAAGTTATTCAATAACTAAATAAATTAAAAATTAAAGATATGTTAAATAAAAATTAAAAATTATTATATAAAATAATAATATAAAATTGAAATTAATTAAATTTAATAAAATTATTTCATTTAATTATATTTATTTTATTTTATTTTTATTTTTATTCATTCATAAATTATTATTATTGCTTTAATTCATTTAAATTTATTTTCATTTTATTTTAATCTAGTGTTTAGTTTTGTTTGTGACAAGCTTTTATTATGAACGGTACTGTTAAGTGCTTGCCAAGACAAACATAATTAGCCTAAATACCATGGTAGAATTACCTTCTTAAATTTAGGCTTCATCGCCAGATTGAATGCATGCATACATACACAAATACGTGGCAAAAACATTACCCACCTGGGTGGGTCAGTCGGGTAAAAATATGTGTACACACGTCTAATACCTCCATCATCGCCTAGCTTTCTTTTTAACAGAGTGTGTAAAAATGTGTACATTGTTCGAAATGTTCCTTTTGAGAAGTGTCCTTTTTGAGAAGTGGGCGATCTGCGAAATTCATTTTTTTTTATTTTCCATTTGTCTAGGTACTTATAAAATGTAAACAGTCTTAATAAGACTTGAGAAAATTATAAAAAAAAAATTAAAACGTTTATTCTGAAAATAGGCCTTTGCAGGCACTCTTTCGCGTTTAAGATTCGTCTTATTAAATATTATGCATTTACTTATTATTGTTCAAAAGCTAAAGACTACTAGCATTTCGTTTACTTGAGTAAACACTTTTGATCAAAATCTTTAGATTTTACCAATTCAGTGTGAAATTAATTGTTATTTCATGAAATGTTATTACGTGTGGTCCCCGGCAGAGTAGAATAGGACCACTCCAAGTCTTCCCGCGGATGTCGTAAAAGGCGACTTAGGGAACATAAGCTTAACAAAGCTTTAAAATATCAAAGACACCTCTCCAACCCGTCTGGCCAGCGTGGAGAGTGTAGGCCAAATCCTCTGACTGCCCTGGGTTATATACGGCTCTGATAGTCAGAGAGGGTCGTGCTCCTGCAGTGGAGACTGAAAAAGACCTGATGATGATGATGACATGAAATTTAGTAAAATGTTAATATTCTGATTTAAAAAGTATACAAAGTGTAGTTCAATGTATTTCATATATATGTAAATAAGTGCATTTCAATGAAAAGACGTAACGAGATTTTTTACATCATTTTAAGTAATCATAATCATTTGCTAACTAATTGTATTCAAACATGGTCTTATTGCACTATACAACTTAGTACCTTCTTGTTTTTCGTGTGTGTAAGTGGCCAACACTGGTGTCAGATTTTTCAAGCTGCCTTAAGGCATCTGAGAGGAGCCCGATGGTCCAGTGGGTGTGAGCTCTATGAGTGCTTACGTATGTTAAGGAACCCCTGGTGCAGTCCCTACTTGGATGGGTGACCGCAAGTGGCATAAAAATATCTCGAGCTCCTCCGTGCTTCGGAAGGCACGTTAAGCCGTTGGTCCCGGCTGTCATCATTGATGGCAGTCGTTAAGCTATGTCAGATGCCTTAAAGGCAGCTTGAAAAATCTGACACCAGTGTTGGCCACTTACACATACGAAAAACAAACAACAGTACCGTCTACAGGTCGCAAATAGGCGGCGCCTCATATACTTAAAGTATATTAAACAATTATATTATATTTATAATCTTTTATTCGTTATATTAATATGTATTTTATTTGTTAAATGCAAAAAATTTCATGTATTTGTTTATTTATTTCGTATTATTAAGGTAGAGGTTCTCAATTCGTCGTAATCTCTTTTTTATGTATGTTCCCCGTATTCTTGAAGACGCCTAGACCGATTTCAGAAATTCTTTTTTTGTTTGATAGGTAACACCTTACAGATGGTCCCGTTAAATTTTTATCGAAATGTGTCGAGCGCTTTTTGAAACAATACACAAAAACCAAAAATATGTTTACAAGGATGCCATTCGGTTTACACTTATTTCCATTTTATTTTTATGCTTATTTAAACAAATTGATAGGATTGAAGTCGGTTTTTGTTTTTTGTTATAAATATCTTAAATTATCATGTGAATACATGATAATTTAAGATAGTAATAATTTTTAATGTCGAGCTCCGTGGCGCAGTGGTCAACACGCCAGCCTGCGACACGGAGGTCCCGGGTTCGATCCCCGGCCAGGTCAAGATGGAAAACGATCTTTTTCAAATTGGCCTGGGTCTTGGATGTTTATCTATATAAGTATATGTTATAAAATATAGTATCGTTGAGTTAGTATCCCACGACACAAGTTCACAACTTACTGTGGGGCTAGCTGAATTTGTGTGATATGTCCCTATATATTTATTTATTTTATTATTTATTTAATATGGTAAATACTTGACATTATTTAAGATGGATTATATTATTTAAGATGGTAAGTACATGATAATGTAAATATAATAATGATAGAAATAGTACATTAACATGTATGGACTATGATAAGAGTCTGATAGGGAAGAATTTAATTTCTCAAAATTTACCTCAAGCCTGTCCAAATTGAAATCAGACTGCGACATCCTCTCCAGAGCTCTGTAGGTCGTCAGCAATCTTCTCTTTATGTAGTTCTGTCTGACCTGTAACAATGTACATATTTGTAGCGGGAGCGAGGTGGTATGCTCGACCGCCACAAAGGGATGAACTTCCCCATCATCATCATCATTTCGTGTAGGTGACACGGTCAGTCGACCGACGACCATGCACACCCTGGTGTCAGAGTTCTGCGGAACCGCCTCTCGGCCTCTGACGTGGTTCATGAACTTCCCACTGGGCAAGGTGTGCGCCCAGGGAACCGTACGACTCCGACCGAGTTCTGTCGGAGGTCTTATTTATGTCGCAAATCGAAGAAACTTTGTTTGCGCGTTTCAGGATTGTGCAGCGCCATCTTGTGAGAAGTCTTAATTGCTGTCTCGCCATATTCACAGTTGGCGTGTTAGTTCTTATATGATTTTAAGCTTCCGCGGTCACAATCACTATTATGTTCACTACGGGACTTACCGCGATTATTTTTGAGTTCTGTTATTTAAAAACAGGGATATTGTGAAGTCTGCCATAGCGGAGCATCTAACACAAGCAGAGACCAATCACTGGATCGAGCTACACCAGCCAAAAGTACTTGCAACTGAACGCCACTTTATACCCCGGCTAGTTAGGGAAGCGATTGAAATTAAGAAGCATCCCAATTTCAATCGGGAAGACGGTTTCAAGCTTTCGGGTACATGGAATCCCGTGATTGAGTTGTGTAAAAAGTGTACGCGCGCATCAGTGAACAATTCCCGAATGGACACCGTCAGTGTTGTGTGTAAAAACCTGTGTAATAAACATGGACCTAGGAATAATATGGACCCGGCATTAGACACATCAAAAGTGAAGCATAACTTACGTCACATCAAGTCACATGTGTGCAGCATGTATTTGACATTTGGGAAATTCGACCGGGGAAAAGTGTAGGGATTTTTGTGCCGATGTGTGCGTTCGCTAGTGTCGCGACACGAGTGTAGGGATTTTTATGTGCGTCACTGTTACATTTTCCAAGGGCATATCCTGATTATTCTTAGATCCATGGTAATAAAAGACAAAGAAAGAGGGTAGACCGATACGGTTTCCCTTGACAGCTCAACATCCACCACCGCAGTCTCTTCAGTTAGTCTGTGAAAATGGCAGCTGCAATGTTGTCGAAATATCAGACAGAACTCAAAAATAATCGCGGTAAGTCCCGTAGTGAACATAATAGTGTTAGTTCTTGTGGCGATTGAGAGGTCGCCACGAGCTCCGTGGCGCAGCGGTCATCACGCCTGCCTGCGACACGGATGGTCCCGGGTTCGATCCCCGGTCAGGTCAAGATGGAAAATGATCTTTTTCAGATTGACCTGGGTCTTGGATGTTTATCTATATATGTATTTGTTATAAAATATAGTATCGTTGAGTTAGTATCCCATAACACAAGTCTTTCATTAGAACTTACTTTGGGGCTAGCTCAATCTGTGTGATTTGTCCGTATATATTTATTTATTTATTTATATTTATTAAAATACGTAACAACGGGTTACTCACGTAAATAGTCAGCTACTGATGAGTGCGGATTGAGCCGACACCGTACTCGCGTCTCCATTCACACTCGCCCTGAGGAAGACCTCCGGATGAGGTTGAAACATGTCGGCCGTAGCTGACTATTTACGAGAGCGAAGACAATATAATACTAACGTATAGACTGCCCACCTCATACAAAAATATTGGACCAAATTAAGGTTGCGAAAAGCAGGCGAATGTATGGCGCAGGAGAGTTGCTTGCTACACGATACTAGATGGCGGTAATCTGCGTTAGCCTTTAACTTACTAAATAAACGGTGTCATTTTTAAAATATTATGCCTAAAATATTGTTTTGTTTTTTAATAAGATTTATTTTGTGAATCATGTTTTATATTCTCATAATATGGTAGATACAATGTTGTGTAGTTTCGAGTGGCGCCATCTATGCGAGTCTCTGAGAACAAATGGTACGATTAAGGCGTTGAGACCACACGACGAGAGTAACCCGTTGTTACGTATTTTAATAATGTCTATATTTCACGTTTAAATGTACATATTTCTACAAATAAGTAATGTATGGTATCATCTTTGTCTATAAAGTTTCATAAAACTAGAGTTGCGCTCCAACCGTACATAGATAATAATAATAATAATTTAAGATAAAAGAAATAAATAAAGAGAATAATAATAATAAAAATACTTTATTTCTCTTCACAAAAACAATGTGTGTTTCTTAAGAACTAGGTAATTAATTACTAGTTGGTTTACAATTTTGACATTGTAATCTATGTGAAGAGACTAGTCCCTGAAATAGATCCCAGTGGGATCTGTGCTACAGGTAACTAGGCCCTCCCTTGGAATACATAATTGTCAGGTGTTGCAGGTGAGAGTGGTAAGTATACTAATATATTTATTTAACTTAAGTACTAATGACCATTTTTTTTTTTTTTGTTTTACATTTCTATATGGGCTGTTTAATGAAATTGTGTTTGTATTGTTATGTGTGTGTGTGGTGTGTGTGATGTATTTATTTGTACAGGTGTGATGAGTTAGTGAGTGTGAATGAGAGTGAGTGAATGAATACATTTAGGTAGGGCAGGGGATAGCGGAGTAGGTGGTCGTTTAGGGTTAATGGACTGATATCAATAAGTTTTCTGTTGCACAATAGTCTAATGTTTTTAAGTAGTTTGTGACTGACTTTTTACAACTATATTTGTGGAGGGGGTATATATTTAGGTGACTGTTTAGTTTATTATAAAGAAATGGTCCGCGATAGTGGAAAAAGTAGGAGAAAGAAGTTGTATTGTGAGGAGGAAGCTGGCAAATCGTTCTATTTCGTCTTTTGTCTCTGTATTTGTTTGGGTCATATGGCAACTGTGAGTGTTGTTTTAGAATAGTTTGCAGAATGTATGTTTGTCTGACTGTCAGTACTTCCCAATATTTGTATAGTTTGTCGGTCGGGTAGCGGTAAGGAAGGCCTCCCGCTACCTTGAGGATGAATCTTTGGGCTTTCTCAACTTCTAAAATATTTGTTTTGGCAACACCGCCCCATGATATGATGCAATAATTAACCAGAGATTGGCAAAGGGCGTTGTATACCATCATTATAGTTTTTTTATCTGAAATATGTTTCAAGGTTTTAAAAATATAGATAAGCTTGCGAAGCCTGGTTGTTAGAGACTCTAGATGCGTTTTAAATGTTAGTGATTGGTCTATGATGACACCGAGATATTTAAGGTGCTCTACTCTTTCGAGGAGGGGACAAGCGCAGTTCTGATTATTTTGGTTACATACATGGGCGGTTATTGTGAAGCTGGATGGCGGTAGGAGATTAGTTTTTAGGGCAAAGGTTATATATTTTGTTTTTGCGGTATTTAGGGTTAAAAGGTTGTTAGTTAACCACCCGTTGGTTAATTGTAGGCCTTGTTGGGCCATGTGGAATGTTTCCTCCCACGTATCTCCAGTAAAGAAGAGTGCCGTGTCGTCAGCAAAGGTAAGAACTCTCCCACCCTCAGCTTTAAGTCGGCATAAGCTGTCGATATAGACTAAAAAGAGAGTGGGAGAGATACAGCTGCCCTGTGGCATTCCACATGTGACCTCAGACTCATCACTTATCCAGTCTCCTATTTTGGTTTGTTGTGTCCTTTGGCTTAGGAAGTCCCTGAACAGTGCAAGGGCCAAACCTCTCACTCCCACTCTCTCTAGTTTGTCAAGTAAACGGGGGATGGAAACCGTGTCGAATGCCTTTTTCAGGTCGAGAAAAATTACGAGGCATTTTTTCTTTTTATCTAATGAGGAGATAATAGAGTGGATTAGCTCCTGCACTGCATCGGCCGATCTCAGCCTCTGTGGTCTAGTGGTTAAGGCGTTTGCCTTATTAACCCGGGAGTCGTGGGTTCGATTCCCACGGGAAGCATACTTTGTTAAGTTGTTTCCAGTTTGGTTAGAACATTGCAGGCATGAATCACCTGGTTATCTGATAAGATTGATGATTTCATGCTTCGGAAGGCACTTTAAGCCGTTGGTCCCGGCTGCCATCTGGTAGTCGTTTAAGGAGTCAGAGTCACGTCAGAGGCCGAGAGGCGGTTCCGAAGAACTCTGACACCAGGGTGTGCATGGTCGACTGACCGTGTCACCTACACGAAATGATGATGATGAGCAATAAAACCATTTCACCCACCGGTCGGAAGACCTGATAAAGGTCGCAGGAAGGCGCTGGATGCAGGCGGCTTCCAACCTTTTTTTTTTTTTTTTAATGTCAGAGGGCGGCAAACGAGCAAGCGGGTCACCTGATGGTAAGTGATCACCGCTGCCCATGGACTAATGTAACACCAGGGGTATGACAAGAGCGTTGCCGGCCTTTTGTTTTCCCTCCCCAGAGGGGAGGGGGGATGGGCCTCCGGCTCTCTCACTCACCGAACGAAGCATAGTAGCGGTAAAACTACTACTCAAACGTCAATTTTCTGTGAGAGTGTGGTACTTCCCCGGACGAGCCGGCCCATTCATGCTACCAGCTGAAGTGATTTTTGCCGGTAGCGTGGCTCTACCACAACCTGTCGTATATGAAATCCTTGGGGGAGCCCTATGTCCAGCAGTGGACTTGTTGCGGCTGAAATGATAACAATGATGATAAATACCTTCTTATTGTCAGTGGGTAGCGGTCTATGCGTTGGCTGAAGTGGCTGGGATCGCTGTGGGGACGGAAGTTGCGAGCCTCCCACTGAAACATAAACAATAACATGAAGATACAACATAATTTACTTCTTGGCACATGCCTAGAAAATATCTAGCTTTGTAATACTTGTATTCCTTAAAATAAATAAATAAATATAAATATATACGGATAAAACCACACAGATTGAGCTAGCCCCAAAGTAAGTTCTAATGAAAGACTTGTGTTATGGGATACTAACTCAACGATACTATATTTTATAACAAATACATATATAGATAAACATCCAAGACCCAGGTCAATCTGAAAAAGATCGTTTTCCATCTTGACCTGACCAGGGATCGAACCCGGGACCATCCGTGTCGCAGGCAGGCGTGATGACCGCTGCGCCACGGAGCTCGTTAAAATATTAATAAACTATATTTAAAAAAAAAACGAAAATGCATGTATCTAAATAATGAGTATAATTTAGTAGTGACATTTAAAAATAAAAAAAAACCTGCACCCTTTTTTTTGCAGTTTCTTTTTTTTATGGCTTTCACGCGTTACGTATTTAGCCAGTATCAAGTAATAAAAACGAAGTTTCCCGCGCTTTTTCGAGTTTTCTAGTTTAACAACGAAATGATGGTGTTATTCATTTCGTTGAATCGACGGAGCCCCTGGCGACAATCCATCACGGATCCACTGGCTCAATCATAGACGACGCAGCAAGGCGGACAACCACCAGCCCGCTATGTAAATCTCACTACAGCCGCACTATAACAGTCCATCTTAGTTATTCCACACATTTTTCATCATCATCATCATCATCATCATCAGGTCCTTCTAGTCTCCACTGCAGGAGCACGACTCTCTCTGTACTACCAGAGCCTGAGCAGTCAGAGGATTTGGCCTACACTCTCCACGCTGGCCAGACGGGTTGGAGAGGTTTCTTTGATGTTAATCAGCTTTGTTTAGCTTGCGTTTCCTTAGTCGCCTTTTACGACATCCACGGGATGACTTGGAGTGGTCCTATTCTACTCTGCCGGGAATCACACGGCGGTCGGGAATCACACGGCGTTTTCACACTTTTCATGGACATGGCCATTTATAACACCAAATCACACCAATTTCACATTATAAAGTCCACTAGAAACAATTTGCACAACAATCCAAAACAAACACCGTGTAGTCCGCTAAAATTCCCGCCAAGAACTCTTTTCAGCAGTTCAAGGCTTGCTCTATTTTATCTTTTGCCGCTGCCGCTGCGCCACGATCTAGTTTATCCCGTGGTTCGGTTTATTACGGGTGTGTCTCTTCCACTTTGTATAATAATTCAAATATTATTTTGGTACCAAACTGTATTTTTTTACAATTTTACCGCGACGTCGTCCGCGTAAATTGAAGCCAATGTCACTCACTTGCAATTGAAAATCATTCGTGTAGTTTCGGAGCCTATTCAATGCAAACAAACTATCAAAGTTTTTCTCTTTATAATATTAGTAAAGATAAAAAATATATGATTTATTATACAGTCACAATATGACTACGTAGGTAGGCAATATCCAATCAAAAACATAAATGTGAAATGAGAGCCAAGTTCAATATTCTTCTTCTTATTTGTCTTGCTCCGTGGCGCAGCGGTCATCACGCCTGCCTGCGACACGGATGGTCCCGGGTTCGATCCCCGGTCAGGTCAAGATGGAAAATGATCTTTTTCAGATTGACCTGGGTCTTGGATGTTTATCTATATATGTATTTGTTATAAAATATAGTATCGTTGAGTTAGTATCCCATAACACAAGTCTTTCATTAGAACTTACTTTGGGGCTAGCTCAATCTGTGTGATTTGTCCGTATATATTTATATTTATTTATTTTTAACCGACTTCAAAAAAAGGAGGAGGTTTACAATTCGTCGTTATATTTTTTTTATGTATGTTCACCGATTTCTCGAAGACGACTGGACCGATTTAAGAAATTCTTTTTTTGTTCGATAGGTAATACTTTACAGATGGTCCCATTACATTTTTATCGTAATGTGTCGAGCGCTTTTTGACAAAATAAAAAATAAAAACAAAAAAAATTTTCTTATTTTCATTTTTTTCTTGTCTATTAAAAAAAAAAAATATAGGGTTGAAGTCGGTTTTTGTTTTTTGTTAAAAATATCTTAAATTATATGACATCTGTATTGGACCCTATTTCACCAAGCATATATCTAATAAGGCAAATCACACAAATTGAGCTAGCCCCACAGTAAATTGTGAACTTGTATCGTACGTAGGATACTAACTCAACGATACTATATTTTTTAACAAATACACATAAAATTGACGAGCTCCGTGGCGCAGCGGTCAACACGCCGGTCTGTGACACTGATGGTCCCGGGTTCGATCCGGTCCGGTCAAGATGAAAAATGATCTTTTTCAGATTGACCTGGGTCTTGGATGTTAATCTATATATGTATTTGTTATAAAATATAGTATCGTTGAGTTAGTATCCCATAACACAAGTCTTTCATAAGAACTTCCACGACCCAGATCAATCTGAAAAACATCACCTGACCGAACCCGGGACCATTCGTTTCGCAGGCGTGTTGACCGCTGCGCCACGGAGCTCGTCAATAAATACCCGTATCAATTAAATTCAACTTATTTAAATTTGGTCAATGATACCGGTTCCCAAAAATACTGGTTTTTTAAGCCTTGCCCCTGACACAATATGCTTGTTACTCAATAGTCAATAGTCAAAAATTTTATTCATCTTAAGAGTCCCCTGGAAGCGCATGTCTCCATACAAACGGAAAAAGGGAATTGTGGCAATATTTCATAATTTTAGGGCAAAATTAAGCATCCAATCAATTAATCTTATTTTAATCTATGTACGTTCCTATACAGTTTGGTTATATTATCAAATGTTTGAGAATTATACGCTTCTCAAGATTTCCATACAAATTTGAAAAGGCTTGTAATTCTCAAACCATTGGTATTTTAACCAAGCTGTATAAGAACGTACGTAGATTATAATGATATTAATTGATTAAATGATTAGTTTTACTCCAAAATTATCAAATATTGCCACAATTCCCTTTTTCCGTTTGTATGGAGACATGCGCTTCCAGGCGACTCTTAAGATATTTTCAATATCATTTGGTGAACGTCAATTTACATTTACAATTGGTTTACAATGTTATGTTATTGTTGACGTCAATAAGTTACTTAAAGTTAAGTTTACACCGCTTCCAAGGCGGAGTGCAGAAGAAGCGGCAACAAACCTCAACCATGTGGTCTCAACGCCTTAATCGCACGATTTGTTCTCATAGACTCGCATAGATGGCGCCACTCGAAACTACACAACATTGTATCTACCGTATTATGAGAATATAAAAACATGATTCACCAAATATATCTTATTAAAAATCAAAACAATATTTTAGGCACAATATTTTAAAATGACACCGTATATTTAGTAAGTTAAAGGCTAACGCAGATTACCGCCATCTAGTATCGAGTAGCAAGCAACTCTCTTGCGCCATACATTCGCCTGCTTTTCGCAACCTTAATTTGGTCCAATCTTTTTGTATGAGGTGGGCAGTCTATTACGTTAGTATTATATTGTCTTTGCCTCAACTCACCTGCAACCCAAGTACTGCAAGATCTGGAGGCTGCACTGAGGGTTAGGGCTTCCAGCGCCGCGCTGAGTCCAACCTCGGATGTGGCACTGTAATAGGAAATTTCTTTTACAATACATTATGCTTTTAATACGGTCCTTAGTTCCTTACACCAATCACACTGCTGAATTCTCGCAATAATCAATATTATTATTAGGATATAAAAGAGATTATTACTAAGAGTTCGATGTCCGTCTGTATGTTTGTCTGTCCGTCCGCCACCGGTCTGGTGGCACAAGACACAGTAGACAAACAGACAGATGGATGTCGAGACAAACATATCTCATAAACTGTGATAGATAGACAAATGAAATTTTCACCATGTAAATTTATACCAAAATGTACCATTATTTATACAACATGAAACAGCAAAAAAACAATTTTGTTAAATAATAATATATCTCATATACAACAAACTAGTTTTTTTTTTTGCCGTTATATGTGTCGCAGTCGTCTGGTTGAATCTTCTATTTGATTGAATGACTAGCGCGTTTATTGAATGACCACGTTTAATTGAATGACTAGGCCGAACGTTGATTAAACAAGCGTCGCTCAACGTCCAACTAGTTAGCGGATTGTAACATAGCCCTTTGAAAAGAGCGGACATAGAATCAGTCAGGTGATTCAAATTTAGTTCATTTTATTCCCACTACGGCGCTTGTAGTCACCAAAAAAAATATAGTCCAACAGCTCGCACAGATGGCACAGTGTTGATATTATTTTGATTAAATTTACTTAAATGTGCGTTATTTGTAATAAAATAGTATGACATCATGGATTTACCTATTATTACGCTACCGCCGGCTACTTTAAAAACTAAGAAAAATTTGCAAAAATATGAGATTAAATAAAGCTTTGGAAATCATGCTACCACCAAATATTACAAAGTCGGCTAAGATTCAACGACTTCGCTAAATGACGTTCATTCAGTCAAGACGTTGAACATTACGTTCAACGACTTGACGAGTTGTCCTTTAGTCATTCAATTAAACGTGGTCATTCAATGAACGCGATAGTCATTCAATCAAATAGCAGATTCAACCAGATGACTGCGACATAGGTATATATATTTTTTTGATTATTTATTTTTAAAGTGAATATAAAACGAAATATTTTGTGAATATTTCAAGCGTCTGCTGGTCTTCGTAAGAGAACGAAACTAGTCGGCGTATCCGACGAAATAAATGTGAGTAAAACTGGGTTTTTGATAATAAATCTTGCTATGGTTTGAGACAATCTGTTTGTTTGTTGTATATCTATACAAGGTGTCAGAGAAAATTTGTTTGTTTGTTTGGATCTTACCTCCGCAACGTGGCAGGCGATGGCACAGTGACATCGTGCTTGCTGAAGCACCTGCGGAGCTCTAACTGAGCACATAGGGCTGCACAGCCCACTAGCACTTCAAATAACACGTTGTATAGATAGGTTTGAGACTGTTTGCTAAGATCAAGTTACAATTAGTATAACTATACAAGGTGTCAGAGAAAATTTGTCAGTTTGTTTGAGTCATACCTCCGCAACGTGGCAGGCCGTGGCACAGTGACGTCGTGCTCACTGAAGCACCTGCGGAGTCCTAACTGAGCGCATAGAGCTGCGCACCCTGCTAGCACTTCGCGACACGTGTCGCTGGGTTGGAGGCGAAGCGCTGATGACGGCCGTCTGCGAATATGTTAAAATATTGATGTTAATTTCGACATACTTAAATCTAACACTAGAATTTACCATATGTATTATATAATTTATCTGATAGTTGCATATAGATGGCACCATTGGTAGCGTCACAACTTTTTATTTACCACTAGCTGTTACCCGCGGCTTCGCCCGCGTAATACATAGCCTATGTCCTTCTCGGTACTCTAACCTATGTGTATGCAAAATTTCATGACGATCGGTTCAGTAGATTCGGCGTGAAAGCGTAACAAACAAACACACTTTCGCATTTATAATATTAGTTAGGATTAGGATATCATGAAAAAACCGGCCAAGTGCGTATCGGGCCACGCGCAGTGTAGGGTTCCGTAGTTGCGAATGACAACTTTGAGTTACACTGTTCACACTCGCACCTTAAGGATGCGCTAGTCCGGAACTCGAACTCGTCGGCACACGTGGCTAATTTGCGTGCTATTTCGCTGAGAAAGGGATAGACTCGGTTTTGAACAGTGCGGAACTATTTACACCGATGTATAAGCACATCGGAACTACAGTCTAGTGTGTGCAAACACAAATATTGGTGAAAATCTAAATCGTTTCGTCTAAAAATTCGCGAGTATGCGTTTGGGAGAAGTGTTCTTGTGATAAAACAGCTGTATATTTTAATTAAAAGTAATGTTATTTAAATTTTATAATAACCAAACTATGCTTGTATGATTTTGTTTTAGAGATTTTATACTTCTTCCGGTATTTAATTGTGCCCAAAGTTGCGTTACAATTACGTGTTGAAACGGAATGTTTTGAGACTCATAACTTTTAAAGTACTTATAATTTTACAATTATGATTCCATACAAGCATAGATAACGACAATACAAATCGATAGAACTAAAAACTTTAAACAGACGATACCGAACAACGGAGTCATCACCCTACAGAATTGGTATGGCGAAACACCTGACTAGCGCACCCCTAAACGACCAAAAACATATAACAATGAAAATTGTACGAGATTTTAAATTTTCGAGTTAACTTTTTAGTTTATACTTAGTACTCAACTCTGATAGTTTTCCTTTCAACTTCAGTATATGTACTACTGCTGTAATGGGGGGGGGGGGGACTTACCTCTGACAAAAATTTGCTCTTTTAAACCAAATATTTCGGAAACGGATCCCTACATCGAAAAATGATGTTCTCAACCTCACAATATTTTTTAAAAACCTATTTAAGGATACCCCACACGATGGGTAAATAGAGAAAAAAAATTACTCCCCCACTTATATGCGAGCTACCCTAAATCGAAAAATGGTGTTCTCAACCTCGCAATATTTTATAAAGACCTATTTAACAATACCCAACACGATGGGGTTGTATAGAAAAAAAAAAACATATTACTCCCTCTTTATTTGCATGGGAGCTACACTAAAAAATTTTTTTAAATATTTCTTTCGACCACTTTTTTGGCATGATTAATATACATACCTATACCAAATTACAGCTTTCTAGTACTTAAAGTCTTTAAGTAAAACCGCGGACGGACAGACAGACATGGCGAAACTATAAGGGTGCCTTGTTTACTACGGAACCTAAAACAAAGGTTTAGATGCTTACTTCAGAGTTTTGCTGTCTGGATTTGGACTTGCTACCCTCAAGGAAGGGTCGGGCCCTTGGCCTGCCTGCAAAGACAAAGAAAATAATTATCTAAATGGGGAATGCCGTGTGCTTCCTCAAGAGTAGAAAAGGACCACCAAGTCTTTCCGTGGATGTCGTAGAAGGAAAAAGGGACTTAGGAAACACAGGCTACACAATGCTTATAAACATCAAAGGGAACGCTCCAACCCGTCTTGCAAGCGTGGAGAGTGTAGGCCGAATCCTCTAACTGCTTTGGTTAATATATGGCTGTAGTAGTGCAGAGAGAGTCGAGCTCCTGTAGTGGAGACTAAAAAAGACCTGATGATGACACTACATTCACCTTGCTGGCCAGTAGCCTCAGCACCCTGGCGTCAGAGGCTGCAGACGACACACTGAACAGCGACAAATGTGTCGTCACCGACTCGTGTGACAACGCGCATCACGACTCATCCTACTAATTTGAACTAGGGACCTTAGTGTAGGTTGTGATTGTGACTAACAGGAATTGCCGAGAGTCGTGACGTAACTGGAAATACTCACCTTACTGGCCAGTAGCCTCAGCACCCTGGCATCAGACGCTGCAGACGACACACTGAACAACGACAGATCTGTCGTCACCGATTCGTGTGACGGCGAGCGCGCCACGCCACCGCGCCAGGACTCCGGCGCGCACATTTCCACTGAAAAAAGAAATGACAATACATTATCACGTCACTATCCCTTACGGGGTAGACAGAGCCCAAAGTCTGAAAACCAAAGGCCACGTTTTGCGCGTTAGTGGGCGTTAAGGTGGAAGGCGGAATCAAAATAGTGATGGGTTGCTATCCGCATCACCTATAACGTGATTTCTTAGATTTTCACCCAATCTCTTGACCGATTTTTTCGGTCTGCGCGGGAAGAAACACAGCTGGTATATTCTACGTTCTTCTTTTTCTCCCAATTTGGGAGGTCCATGCTGGTTTGGGAGTCCCAAACCAGCATGGAAAAGAGTTATTTAACAACTAAGTATTATTATTGCAGTCCGAATCAAAGTTTATAGCGGCTCGGATATTAGCTTGTTTGTACGCGCCCCGCCTCTCCGCGCGCGCACCGCTGAACTTTTAATATTGTGTACTGCGCTAAGACACGCGCGATATTGAATTGAATATAATAAATTGAATTGAATTGATGTTCCGAGCCGCCATAAAATTTGATTTGGACTATAGGTTGTAATAAAATTCGATTTTTTATGAGACCGATGCACCCATAGCGGCTACAAGTATAGCGCTTCATACAAGTGGAGTGATATTTATGCCTAAAACTGTTACAAACGAAACTACATCCGTTCACACGTCTGTCGCCGTGTGGTTCCTAGTGGAGTAGAATAGGACCACTCCAAGTCTTCCCGTGGATGTCGTAGAACGCGACTTAGGGAACACAAGCTAAACAAATTTTATAAACGTCTAAGAGACCTCTCCAACCCGTCTGGCCAGCCTGGATAGTGTATTACGAGGGCCCACTTATTAAGAGGGCCCTTCCCCGACCGACTATCGTCAACGCGAGCATGGTCGAAAAGCTTGTTCCATCCAGCGCAATGTCGGATAAAGAGGCAAAGCGAAAAGAACCCCTTGCTCTCGTCTCCCACCCCACACACCTCTTACTGCCACATGGTAACAAGCTAGTGAGTACGCGAAGACATTGAACGAAAAATAGTGTGCGGAAATTTCATTAAACTTGTTTCAAGAAATACGTGTTTATTAGTAAGCCTTACAAGTTTATGAAAAAAACGTTGTACATCTAGAATCTACATTACATTTGCAAGGTTTCTAAATAAATATTTTCTTTACTGTTACGATTAATGAGTACATTATAAACGCCCAAAGTTCACATAAAATTTGTGCATAAAAGCGGATTTTTGGAGACTAATACTGAAGTTGTTTCTCCAAATATTAATTTAGTTTTAATAAAAACCTAGATATAGTGCACAAGATACCCATTACTTTAAAAGCTGCAAAGAAAGATGTGTTACACCGCCATAATCACGAAATAGCGTTTGTATGAAAAGATAGACGGGTTGGCCGCCCTTAAAAACTATACCGGACAACACTGATACTTAAAATCTCATTATATTGGACATTGGCAGAATCACTGAAATCTCGGTGGAAGCCATAATTTAAAAGAAGAAAGAAATAAATATGTATTGCCTAGTAAAAGATTCTGTTTTTAATAAAATGGATGAAATAAAACCACAATTACATTAATCAAACTTTATTTACATTTTATTTATAACATGTTTTAATGTGAAATTATATTTCATGTGTGGTTCCCGGCAGAGTAGAATAGGACCACTCCAAGTCTTCCCGTGGATGTCGTAAAAGGCGACTTAGGAAACACAAGCTAATTAGAGTTATATAAGTACCTAAATATAAGCATACTATTGTTATTGAAGAGCGGGGTCTCCTAACACAGGTAATTATTTACTTAAATGGAGTGTACGGGTTATATACATATAAGAAAAAGTGAAAGATTATTTTTAAGGGGTGCGGGAATGGTAGATCTAAAAACTTTGTTAATGGTAACAAAAAGGGAGTTTATTGCGTCAAACACAAATAAACAACAATTAAACCAATAAGTAAAATTATAAAATAAAAGTAAAATTAAGAATAAAATGGTTTGCGAAAGGAAAGTAAAATTAAATGGTAAAATGGTATGAGCACACGCGACGAGAACTAAATGGTATTGAGAACTCGTGAATGGTTCGAAGGTTGATGGTGCACTAACTCAGAATTGAAATAAAATTAATTTCGGGCGCAGCGTCAATATGCTGACGGTGCATCCGCGAGCAATCGATGTAGGTCAATGTAGGTAAACCGTACATATTCCCGGGCGAGAAAAATAACTAAAGTCAGAAATGATATGGTGGTGACTTAATGCGATGGTAACAAGGGTGAATCAATATTTGGTGATTGACAAGGTGATTGGGCAAAATATTATTTTAAAACTACAGTCTCTAATAGTCCGATTGGTTAAATGATTCACTAAATTGGTAACGACATTTTGGGGAGGTAGCCCTATCCACTCGCGCACTAAATTTTGCGACCTTTTCACTCACACTTACACAAGGGGAAGACTTATCACTAACACAAGGGAGGTTTGGATCACTGACATTATGAGCCGAGCACTTATCACTAGGATCACTCACTTTTACACTTACGCACTGAACGCCGGAAGAGCCTGTGGCGTCAGCGTCGCGGCCGCTAGCAGCGCGCCGCTCCGCACGCGCCTTGCGCGCCCGCCGGCACGCCCACACGATGATGACGACTGCTATTACGCTCACTAATACGTAGCTAATGACGTAATGGTGTACGTCATGGTATGAAATTTGATCCGAAATACCTTTTTCCGATTTTATTTGTTCGATTTGGTTTCCGATGGTTTTCAGATCTTCCTTTAGCTGATATGGTTCGACATCATAAGTGACGTTGGGCATCGACACATTCAGAACATGGTTAACAGGTGGGATCTCAGGTGAAAGAATATCTGGTTTGATGGTTAACTGACTGGTTAGCGATTTGTGAGGAAAGATGGTAAGTGAATCACCTTTGACCACACAGTCTTGTCCCAAAGTGATCACGCCTGCCTGAGTAAGAGTCTCTGTCGTGATCTGGTTACCACAGATGACTCGAATTGAGCAAACACCGCAACAGGAAAATAAGTAGGTATTAACTCTGTGAAGCTGGAGCCAAGAATTACTACAGGAAAGAGTATTAGTTTTGCATATATTGTTTGTAGAGCTTTTTATGCAAGGAATCTGATCAGTCTCCAATTGGTAAAGAGGACTATGTAGCGAACATAAATATGTGATTTCGTCTGATTGAATGCAGTTATTAAAGTCATTGTCCGACATTGGAACGTATATGTCTTCTTGCAAGTTCATCGCAATATGATCAGTTGTTGGCACTAGGGTTACCATAGTTTCGTTTATTTGTCGCGGGATAGGAATTATTTTGTAAATATCGTAAGACTTCTGCTCACTAATGGTATTTTGATTTCTAATAAAAGGTATTCTCTGGTGATTCTCGTGCGAACTTTAAGTAGCCGATAAATTTTCGATAAGTTGTATTGTATATTATCGATAGGTAAGGACAAATCCTTGGAAAGATGACTAACAATAATGTTCAGTTGATAAAGAAGTTGTTCGGGAGACAAGATGTGAATATTAAAATTTCCATAAACGATATTGGTGATGGTGTCAAGAAGAGTGTCTTGGATGGTTCTCAAGTCGTTCAATATATTGGTAGCAATTATGGATGACATCGCGAAGTCAGTGGCTTCAGAAACGTCTTGGACTTTAGACTCTAAGTTCCTTGCCGCGTTTTGAAGAGATATTAGATGCTGGTTAAAAATCTTGTGTTGCTTGTCCATGGTACTCTCCGTTCTCTTCAGCAAGTTGTATTCAGCTTCAACAATAGATGTTTGGTTTTTCCATAAGCTAGCAAGATGTTTCTGGTTACTTTTCAATAAATCGATGTCCTTACTGTATTGTTCGGCGAAGTTCTCATCTAAAATTCCAAACAACGTGTGGGCAACGTAACCGTCACCGTTTATCAGTCCGCGTCGCTGCCTGGAGTGCGGTGACCGGGGTGTGAATTGCTGGCCGAGTAGAATTTTATTATAATGATTATACTCCTCGTATTTATGATGTAATTGTAACAGGATAACGTCGCATTGTAATTTTTGCTTGGAGTTAAAACATATGTTTTCCAAATGGTTGAGATACTTGTTTATTAATTCGTCATTTTGCCAATATGGTTCTAAGTCGTAATAAACTATCAATTTCCACTCGTCACGAATCAGAAACATAGAAGAGAGTTTGTCGAAATAGAACATGCTCTGATTATTTTTTAACTTCGATATGTTATAATCCGCTCTGATGTGAGTAATTAAAAACATTAGGAGTGTAAATAATAGCGACAAATAATTGCACGATTTCTTGGTTCGTCGTCTCGTTTCAGGGGCGGCACTAGTGATGACGTCGGGCACGTTGTCACGTTTTACGTCAGACGCAACGTCAGAGGTGGCGTAGTCCGTGTTATCGGATACCATTGGTTGTTCCGGCTGGTTGTCATGAACGGGTAAAACAGACAATTTGAGGACGGGTCGCTTCATTAATCCATTCTTGGTTTTAAGGGTGACAACTCTGGTGTAGCCGTCCTTTCCCGGATGTAGCTGTACGACTCGGCCTAATGCCCATTTTCCTGGTGGTAGATTGGCATCGTTAATTAAAACAATATCGTTGATCTTAATGCTCTTACTTGGTGTTCTCCACTTACTTCTCGATGTCAACTGGGTAAGATATTCAGTTTTCCATCGTTTCCAAATATCTTGAAATATCTTTTGAGTGAGTTGCCATCTGGTACGTGCATCTCTTTCAGTTTCTACAATGGTTAATACAGGCCCGCTGGCAAGAAAATGCGAGGGAGTTAGGTAGTCCAATTCATCGGGATCTTCGGTAAGGGGACAGAGCGGCCGAGAGTTAAGACACGCTTCAATTTGAGTAAGAACGGTGGTAAATTCTTCAAAAGTGAGTTTCTGCTCGCCGACTACTCGCTTCAGGTGGTATTTAACACTTTTAATCCCGGCTTCCCAAAATCCCCCCGCGGAGGGGAAGGAGGGCGCGTTGTAATGCCAATGAACACCCATTTCTGCGATTTCTGACTTAAAATCGTTACCGAAGACCTGGTGGAGCTCATCTAGCTCTTTCGTAAGAACGCGGCTGGCTCCCAAGAAGTTGGTACCATTGTCACTATAAACGTCTTGTGGTGATCCTCTTCTAGAAGTCATCCTACGCCAAGCCGCTAAGAAAGACGAAGTGGTAAGGTCGGAGACTAATTCTAAGTGTACGGCTTTGGTTACCATACATATAAATAATACGACATATCCCTTGGTGGTCTTCGACCCGCGACCTTTATTGGTTTTTATGTAGAAATAACCCGTTAAATCACATCCAATTTTTGAAAATGGCCTTGAGACGTTGGTTCTCGATACTGGTAGCTCTCCCATGATTGGTTGTTGAATGTGAGGGTTGTGTCGCCGACATTTTACACACAAGCGGAGCCGTTTTTTGGTAGCTCGGTTTCCGCTTAAAATCCAATAACTCTGTCTCAAGATGGCAGATGTTAGTCTCGCACCTCCGTGTAGAGATTGTAGATGGGCTTGGTCTATTAGTAATTCGGTTACTCTATGGTTGTATGGTAATATTATTGGATGTTTCAAATTTTCAGTAATGTTGGCATTTCTTAATCTCCCGCCTACGCGTAAAATTCCGTTTTGATCGAGGAATGGATTTAAGTTAAGAATTTTACAATTTTTATTAAGGTTTTGTTGGTTTTTTAATTTGTCAATCTCGTCTGCAAATTCCAGACGTTGGGTATTTTTGATAATTATGTTTTTTGCCCTGTATAATTCTTGGGTGGTTAAATAAGGTTCATGGTTCTTATTACGTAAACGCATCGCCCAAGCAAGAATACGTATGACTCGCGCCAAGGAGCTATGTTTTGAAATTAGATACTGTATGATGTTGTCGTCAGGTCTATGACTAACTAAATTGGTTTGTTTACGTTCGTCGACCTTTTTCATTTCTTCTTCGGTTGTATATAATGATGTATTAGGGTGAAGGTGGTCCACGTTAGGAGATATCAGCCATGTTGGCCCTTGCCACCATAATGGATGTTGTTTTAGTTGCGATGCGTATAGACCTCTACTAGCACAGTCGGCGGGGTTTTCTTCCGACTTAACGTATCTCCAACAGTTAGCGGGCATGACATCAGTTGTCTTTCTAACCCGATTTGCAACAAATGGTTTCCAACGGCTTGGTTCTCCATTAATCCATCCTAACACTACCATTGAATCCGTCCAACCGTAAGTGTTGATGTTGTAATCGGTTAAGCAATCCTTTACTTTTTGCATAAGTCTACTTAACAGATGAGCGCCGCATAATTCAAGTTTTGGTAAACTAATTGGTTTACTGACAGGGACAAGGCGAGCCTTTCCGATGAGAAAGACAACGGATGGCGATTCTTTTCCGGTTATTTTGCAATATATTACACAGGCATACGCCTTATTAGAGGCGTCACAAAACCCGTGTAATTCAATGCTGTCTCGTTCTTTCGTGCCAAGCCATCGCGGTAATCCCAGTTGTTTAATTTCGTGGATGTCGTTTTTTATTTTTATCCACTCTTTGCAGATATCTTCTGGTAGTTTACCGTCCCAATCTATTTCTTTTTGCCAAACAGATTGGAAGAGTAATTTTAATTTGGTGGTAAGTGGTGATAAAAATCCAAGGGGGTCGAAGAGTTTCGATATATCCGATAAAAGTGACCTTTTGGTAGGATGGCAGTCTGAAAATGTATATTTTGATTCAAAGCTAAATATGTCTTCATGAGGAGTCCAGCGGAGTCCTAAGGTTTTTGTTGGTTCTTCTTGCTGTTTAAAGTCAAAGTGGTCGTTATCTGAAGTTTGGTTTGGTAGTAATTCCTTTATATTCGATCTCCATTTTCTAAGATTAAAACCGGCTGACTTAAAAAGTTTGATGAGATCCTGTTGTAAGGCAATTCCAATCGATTTATCAAACACGCCGTGTAAGACATCATCCATGTACATAGATTCTTCTAGAACCTTAGTGGCCTTGGTTTGCTGGTATTTCGACCGTTCGTCACTAGCGAGTTGCTTTATGGTCATCATCGCCAAGAATGGTGCTGATTTTGTCCCATACGTAACCGTGGTCAGCTGGTATTCCTCGATAGGATGGGTTGGTGTGTCTCGCCAAACGATCATCTGGTACTTCTGGTCATCTTCATGCATCCGAATTTGACGGTACATTTTCTCTAAGTCTGCAACGAAGGCGTAAGGGTATTGTCTCCACTTCAGAATTAAAGATTGAAGGTCCTGCTGTAAGTTAGGGCCTACTTCCATTAAATCGTTTAGACTATAACCTCCTGTCATTTTGGCGGAAGCATTAAAAACGACTCTAAGTGCAGTGGTAGTAGAGTCTAAACGCAACACGCTATGATGTGGTAGGTAGATTGCCGGTGTTTGGTTACTGGCGCCGGCGGCTGGTTTCATATGTCCCAAAGAGCGATACTCATTTATAAATAATTTGTAATTCTGTTCTAATTGTTTATTTTTGGAAAATTTCTTTTCTAGCTGTCGGAATTGAGCTATCGCTAATGGTTTCGATTTGCCCAATTTTTCCTCAAAATCTGGTTTTAAAGGTAATCTGACATGATACCGCCCTTCCTCGTCTCTTCTGGTGGTTGCTTTATAGAACGTGATGCAGCGATCGTCAGCTTCGGACAAAGATGTTTGTTGCGAAATATCCTCCATATCCCAAAACTTTCGCAGTTCATCTATTTGGTTAATAACGACGTTACAGTGGAAAGTTGGTTGAATACTTCCGCATAAAATCCACCCTAATTTAGTCTCTTGTGCGACTGGTATAGATGGACTAATTTTTATAATCCCGCTCATTAGTATTAAGGCATAAACATCGACGCCTAAAAGTAAATCAATTTGTCGACTTACGTAAAACTGGGGGTCAGCTAGAGGTATGGTGTCTAGAAAACTCCAATTTGGCTTTTCAAAAGATTGGTTTGGTAAATTATGTATTAACTTATTCATTATAAATGCATCAATGCATAATGAAAAGTCGTTATGTAGTGAAAACATCTGTATTGTTAAGATGCCTTTACAGTTATTTTCTTTGGTACCGACTCCGAATATAACACCTTTGCAACGTTTTCGTGGTAAACCTAATCTTTGGGCAGCATTCTCGGAGATCAGGGATGTTTGAGCGCCGGCATCAATGAGACAACGCATGGTGTGGTGTGTTCCATCTGCAGCTTGGACCCCGATCAATGCTGTTGCCAAGAGAGTATCTCTGTCTGCTACACAGTCTTGGGCCGCGTGACATAATTTTCGGTCATTACTCGTACTGACGTTGGTGGACGGTTTCACAATTTCTTTGTTTGTCGAGAACATGCCGTGAATCAGCGAATTGTGATTTTCATTGCAAAAGCGACAAGTTTTGCTTGATACGCATTCTTTGCCTTGGTGATTAATCAAGCAATTTTTGCATAATTTAAATTTTGAAATTGTTTTTTGTTGAATCTCAGGCCTAGATTCGCGAAAAGTTTTGCAATAATATATTGCGTGATTTTCTTTACAATGAGGACATTTGGTATTTTCCACGTGTAAAGATTTAAATGAAAATGGTTTGGATGCGTTGGTATGTCGGTTGCTAGGGGTATGTTGGTTGTATGGTTTTCTTAAACGGGATTCGTCCGATGTTGTTGGTTTAACAGATTCTTGTTTACGTCTAGAGACTTCTAGGGATGTGAATTTCATTTCTAGAAAACGCAAAAGTTCTTCCAGTTTTGGTAGCTCTTTCGGATTCTTGAGACCTTCTACATAGTCGCAAAGAGACTCCGCGTCTAACTTTTGAGACAATAGATGCACGATGAGCGGATCCCACGATGATATGTCGACTCCTAACCTCTGGATAGCATGCAAACACTCGTTGGTGGTATCGTGCAGTCGCTTGATTGAAACGGAGTTTTGGGATTGAATGGTAGGTAGACCTAAAAGTGTATTGAGATACGAAGTGAAAATCATTTTTTTGTTATTATAACGATGGTTTAGTATTTCCCAGGCTATTTGGTAATTGTCGGAACTAATGCCAAGATGTTGAATTAGTTTTTCTGCTTCGCCCTTTAGTTTACTTTTCAGAAACTGAAGCTTTTGAGCGCTCGACATGGACGGATTGTTATGGATGGTTTCAACGAATAAGTCCTTGAAAGACGTCCACTGTTGGTAGCTGCCAGTGAAAACTTGAATGTCCATCCTAGGGGTGGTCTGATCTCTGTGGGACACAGACCACATTTTAGCGTTGATTGACTTCTTCATGTGGGTGTAATACTCTTCATACTTAGAGAACTGCGCTTCATACGGCTTGTGGTCACCGTCTAATTCACTATCGATCTCCCAATGCAAGGAGTCGATAATTTGCCAGCGAGAATGCAGCATCTTGAGTGCGTCCTCAAACTCCCATTTGTCCGTCAACGCGTTGATGTCGATATTAGAAATAGTTCGCGAAAATGCCTTGAAATTGCTGGTTTGTTTTCGCAACAATTCGTCTAATCTATTATTTATTCCTACTTTTTTCGTGGGACCTGTAATAAAAGGTTCAGAAACCGAAGGAAAATTTAATGGGGTGGCGGGTTTTAAAATTGGGGTAGATGGTTTTAAAATTGGGGTAGACGGACGACTATCTTCTACTTGGTAACCCTGTATAAAATGCCTAGCCTGGTTATAAAATTCATTGGTTCGTTCAAAATCTTTGTTATCGAAATAAGAATGGTTTTTATCAACAATTAAATTACATAACTGCAAATGGTTAGTCTGGAACTCTTCCCAGTAATTATCAAGAGTCTCCAGCTTCCTCCTGATTTTATCTGGTGTTTTACGATCACTACTATCTTTCTTAAAGTTAGTCAGCAGCTGGTCCATTGCTGCCATGATCTGGTTCTGGGTTGCTAGCAAGCCTTCCATGGTTATAGAAAAATCAAACAAGTTTCAAAAAGGAAAGATCTTACTTGAGATTTTCAGCTTACGCTGGTCGTATGAGCTCCTGGTTTGCTCAACACTGGTGACTGGTTACGGTGAACTGCAAGTGCTGCCCAGCAATGGTAACGCTAGACAATGGTGCGGCCTAGTCCTGGTGACGACTAGACCTGGTATCCTGGTTCTGGTTACTTCAACGATAGTTCGTACGCACTGAACTGGTAACGTTCGGCACTGGTTTCACTTAGTGTCCTCTCGACGCGTATAAGATAAATTCTCTTAAGACGGAAAACACTATATTAACACTGTCGGGATAGGAACTAAGCTATAACTCGAAGGACCAAATTATATGTACGGGTTATATACATATAAGAAAAAGTGAAAGATTATTTTTAAGGGGTGCGGGAATGGTAGATCTAAAAACTTTGTTAATGGTAACAAAAAGGGAGTTTATTGCGTCAAACACAAATAAACAACAATTAAACCAATAAGTAAAATTATAAAATAAAAGTAAAATTAAGAATAAAATGGTTTGCGAAAGGAAAGTAAAATTAAATGGTAAAATGGTATGAGCACACGCGACGAGAACTAAATGGTATTGAGAACTCGTGAATGGTTCGAAGGTTGATGGTGCACTAACTCAGAATTGAAATAAAATTAATTTCGGGCGCAGCGTCAATATGCTGACGGTGCATCCGCGAGCAATCGATGTAGGTCAATGTAGGTAAACCGTACATGGAGATTCCAATCACAAATAAGTTAAAGTATTGTTGGTACAGAAAATAAAGAATTTATTATTATTATAAGCTAAACAAAGCTTACAAACATCAAAAAGACGTCTCTAACCCGTCTGGCCAGCGTGGAGAGTGTAGGCCAAATCCTCTGACTACTCTGGCTAATATATTGCTGTGGTAGTACAGAGAGGGTCGTGCTCCTGCAGTGGAGACTAAAATGAGACCTGATGGATGGATGTGATGGATTTCATCATCATCATCATTTCAGTCGCAAGAAGTCCACAGCTGGACATAGGCCTCCCCCAAGGATTTCCAATATGACCGGTTGGAAGCGGCCTGCATCCAGCGCCTTCCTGCGACCTTAATCAGGTCGTCTGACCACCTGCCGGCCTATTTACTAACTCGGATGACAGGTGTTGATGCCTATCAATCTAGGATTTGCTGTTACAATGCGGTTTTTGTATTTCAATTAAAAAGTTCGAGCAAGCAAAACCCGCATTGTAATTAAAAATTCTAGATTGATAGGCATCGACACCTGTCATCCGAGTTAGTAAATAGGGGGGCTGGTCGGTGGGTGTCCAACGCTGCGCTTGCCGGTACGGAAATTATATTTACAATGTTAATATTATTGCAATATGTTTTATAGCAAGAAGAAGTAATTTTAGTAAATTGCTAAAGTACAGGATCATGGCAGAGTAGAATAGGACCACTCAAAGTCATCCCGTGGATGTCGTAGAAGGCGATTAAGGAAACACAAGCTAAACAAAGCTTATTAACATCAAAGAGACCTCTCCAATCCGTCTGGCCAGCGTGGAGAGTGTAGGCCAAATCCTCTGACTACTCAGGCTAGTATATGGCTCTGGTAGTACAGAGAGGGTCGTGCTCCTGCAGTGGAGACTAGAAAGACTTGATGATGATACATTAATGTAATGATAAAGATTATGTTTGGTGTGATTCAGTCTGTCAATATAACAACTACCCCGCACCACCTGCTTTTATTTCAAGTATCTTTTCAAACAGAAGGTTGCCTGGAAGAGATTGCTATGCGATAAGGCTGCCTTTTGCGCATTTCTTTAGTTTAAGAGAAATTTGTAATTTATGTTTTATTCTTGTGCAATAAAGGGTTTTAATCTAATCTAATCTAACTTTTCCTATGGGACAAATGCTGTAAACTCGAAAAAAAAATCGACATTCCTATACAAATTGCCCGGGCGGCTGAACACTTTTGTATGAAAATGTCGAAATAAAATTTGAGTTTCCAGCATTGGTCCAATAGGAAAAATGGTTCATATCGACGGGCTGAATCACCCCTTTAAGGGTCCAGAACGATCAAAATTTCGCCAATATGTATTATTACCAATGACATTCTAATTATTACAATTAAAACGGACGTATAGTCCAGTATTGGGCATTATTGCCCACATGTTAGAAGAAGGTTCTGCCATCATACAGTACAATAATAAAAATTGCTATAAATTTGAAAGGCTATCTTATGATAACAATATTTTTTAATTTCCGTTGCAGATGGGCTTTTTCAACCATTATACAGTATTACCACTTTTATAAGTTACACCGTTTGGTTCCCGGCAGAGTAGAATAGGGCCACTCCAAGTCTTCCCGTGGATGTCGTAAAAGGCGACTTAGGAAACACAAGCTAAACAAAGCTTACAAACATCAAAAAGACCTCTCCAACACGTCTGGCCAGCGTGGAGAGTGTAGGCCAAATCCTCAGACTACTCAGGCTAGTATATGGCTCTGGTTGTACAGAGAGGGTCGTGCTCCTGCAGTGGAGTCTCGAAAGACCTGATGATGATGATGCAATAATGTAATGATAAAGATTATGTTTCATTTCCATTAATAATCATTATTTAAAACTTTATTTCATATTTCTCCAGAACATATGTATTATTACAATTAAAACAGAAGTATAGTCCAATATTGGGCATTATTGCCCACATGTTAGAAGAAAGTTCTGCCATCATACAGTACAATAATAAGAATTGCTATAAATTTGAAAGGCTATCTTATGATAACAATATTTTTTAATTTCCGTATGTTGCAGATGGGCTTTTTCAACCATTATACAGTATTACCACTTTTATAATATTTATTCAAAATTTACCTAATTATTATTTTTATGTGACAAATGTGTTTATTAATTTATTTAATGTCATGTTCTTTCGAAATAATTAGTAAATATGTTTTTATAAAATTGAAAATGCACATATGTAAATAATGAATGTGTGTTAGTAGTGACATTTAGAAAATGACATAAGATTTTGCATACTGTTTTCAGCAGTTGAATAGGCTTGCTCTATTTGTTTTGTAACATCTGTATTTGGACCCTATTTTAGCAAATAAAATATTTGTATTTGTATAAGTTACACCGATGTACTTGCGCAGAAGTCAAATCTTTGCATGGCGCGAAAATACCCGTCCGCTATTGGCTGATGTTTGTTTGTTGTTTTTCGTATGTGTAAGTGGCTAACACTGGAGTCAGATTTTTCAAGCTGCCTTAAGGCATCTGACATAGCTTAACGACTGCCATCAACGATGACAGCCGGGACCAACGGCTTAACGTGCCTTCCGAAGCACGGAGGAGCTCGAGATATTTTATGCCACTTGCGGTCACCCATCCAAGTGGGGACTGCACCAGGGGTTGCTTAGCATACGTAAGCGCTCATAGAGCTCATACCCACTGGACCATCGGGCTCCTCTGACCGGACCATTGGCTGATGTGTACGCGCCATGCGGCGTCTCGACCACTCACGGCAGTCGTACGAGTATTTAATTGCGAGCGAGATAGTACGAGTCCTGTTGTTTTTGGATTTCAAATCTTATTTTGTAGCAATAAGATCTTTATTTGATTGATGTATTTAGTCGGCTTGAGTAGGCGCTATTCTGCGCCATCGAACAATGCCGATGTAACTTATTAAAGTGGTAGTACTGTAACCAAACATAAATGAAACATTTTAACCAAAAACAATAAAATATAATACTAACTTAGAAACTGCCAACCACATACATTTTGCCACTAAACTTAAAAATGTCTATTCAAACAATGATAGCATATGCTCGATCTGCTTAGCATTAAACGTATTCATGCTTTCCGTCTGATTCAGCGTATCCCACCCATCCCCGCTCAAATGCTCAAAGCAGACCCTGGCATTCTTCGGAATATAATACTTATAGTTAGCCAGCATCACTGCCCTCACTTCATCATTAAACGAATGTCGATTTTCACTTGATTTACAACCGAAGAAGAAGCAATGAGCTGAAGAGTTAGCTGCACGCTTGTAATTTGGCAAGTGTATAGTATCCTTTGGTTTCGGCTCTTTAGGATCTTCAACTATTTCTACATCATTATTTTCTGCTTCATCTTCAAGAACTTCTATTGAGTCATTTGCATCTTCAACAACTTCTACATCACCATCGTTTTGATCATCATTTGTTTCTTCAACAATTTCTGTATCATTATGATCATTATTATGTTCTACACATAGATTTTTTCTTCGTTTTGTTTGTATTTCATCATTCGTTTGATTCTCAGATGCTGTAGGATTATCTTCACTTATTGTTTTTCTTTTATCAGCATTTTTCTTAACTTTATCATCATTTATTTCAAGTTTATCATCATCAGGTTCAGTTTTAACTCCAGTGACTATACAGATTTGCAATGGATCTTTATCAGATTCATTAGGCTCACTCTTGACTATAACTTCTAAAGCAGTGTCCACAGTTTCTGTGATATTCCGGCGATTCCGTGTTGTGGTAGCTTTATCCTTAATTTTCTTGAAACATGGATTGCAGAGGTGGTCTGATGAGGTGATCTGTTCGCAAACAAATAAATATTGATGTTATTTGTTTTACTATAATGGCTAATGGGGTTGGACTATTGGAAATAGAGAAGTTTCATAAAATGTGCTTTTTCTTTTATAAGCCGTACAAAAAATTGGTTTTATAAGCTTGTTATTTACATTTACATTTGACGAGCTCCGTGGCGCAGCGGTCAACACGAAACTACTGGACCAATTTTCAAAATTCTTTCACCAAATACATAAATAGCTTTTTATAAAGAGGTGATATGGGCTATAATTTACGCGGACAAAGTCGCGAGAAAATTGCTGGCATGAAGTTGGAACTTTTTCTATATTTAACTAGCTGTTACCCGCGGCTTCACCCGCGTAATATATAGCCTATGTCCTTCTCGGTGCCCTAACCTATGTGTATGCAAAATTTCATGATGATCTGTTCAGTAGATACGGCGTGAAAGCGTAACAAACAAACAAAGTCACTTTCGCATTTATAATATTAGTTAGGATGATTAATGAGACATAACCCAGAAAGTAGGTATCAATGACTATCTTCTAAACACTGCAAATGGGACAGATAACTAAATAAAAATAAATAAATATATACGGACAAATCACACAAATTGAGCTAGCCCCAAAGTAAGTTCGAGACTTGTGTTATGGGATACTAACTCAACGATACTATATTTTATAATAGATACTTATATAGATAAACATCCAAGACCCAGGTCAATCTGAAAAAGATCATTTTCCATCTTGACCTGACCTGGGATCGAAACCGGGACCATCCGTGTCGCAGGCAGGCATGTTGAGCGCTGCGCCACAGAGCTCGTCAACTCATAGTTATAGTCCGAATCGGCACGGATATTAGCTGCGACCTGCGCAGTACGCACCCCACTTCCCCGCGCGCGCCCCCATTAACCATTGTGTACTGCGCATCGACTCGCGCGATGTTTTTTTCTGCATATTTAATTGTGTGAGACATACAAGACAAATTCCTTCAAGATGGCTGCGGTTGGCCTTACCTGTTGGGGAGTTTCACTCTCCACAATCTGAGCTATAACTTGATCAAGCTCGGTTGGGTTCTCCCTCAGGATCAAATGTTTACGACGTCCATCATAGGGCCGAGAGCACAGCAAGCATATCTTCTTGCCAGGGTTTTCTGGCACCGGAAATTTGTTCACGGTGGTCACTGCTGTGTTGTAGCAATTACCACAGATTAGATCTTCATCTGTTATCTGAAATTGTAATAATGTTAATAAGAATGAATTCAGTGCAGTAGCACTATAAAAACAAAATAATAATAAAACTAAGTACGCTAACTGTAAGTAGATTTGATTTTATTTCTATCCCATCCCAACCAGTGGCGGCTCCCCCTTAAGTGCACTCGTGCGGCGCACTACCAGTTTAAGCTTAAATATATACAAAAAAAAATACATAGATATTAAAAATTAATTAAGCAGTTTTACATAAAAAAATATGTATTTTTTTGTCAAATGATAATCAGTCATGTAATTAACAAAATAAGTATTATTTTCGCTTGACTAAATATTTTGCAGTGCGCCCGCTTCCAGCGCACACAGCGCGCCCATACAGCTACTATTGAGAGTAATGAGAAGGCGACGAAACGCCTGGCGCGTGAGACGGAAGATTAGTATGGAAGTTTAGCGAAATTTCGTGCGCCGCACGGGGCCCGACCCGACGCGGGACGAACGCCGACGTTCGGAAATGTTCGGATTAGGTAGTTTTCGCGTAAATTGTTATACGTTTGTATTTGTTCATGTTATACTTAATCTTATCACCATTGGTAAATTTAGTTTATGTAAATAAAAAATGCCTATCTATATAAGAGAGAGAATTATTTCTGCATATATAAATTATCCATATTGTTTAGGCATGTTTTATGATGTGCACCACCTGGTCTTTGAGTCACGAGCCACCACTGATCCCAACTACCTTCCTTCTTCACCCATGAAAGAATACTTCCTAAGCCTAGTGTGCTTCATGTGCTAATTTTCGAAGCGGTAAAAACTTAGCCATAAGTAAGTAAATTATTGACGTCAACAATAATATATATTCGTAAACTTATTGTAAATTACAATTACTTTACAAATAATGTAATTATGAAAAAAATTGATGTTCACTAAATGATATTGAAATATCTTATGATGTATAAAATGATTGACTATTGAATATTTCAATAATGGCAAAAATAAAGAAAGACAACATTAACCAATTTGCTTACTCACTCAACTCTCAAGTACTCAACATCCAAATTGGGTTAAGTTTTTTTAATATATATTTCACGACAAACAAGTAGACGAGCCACCACATGGAAAGTGGTCTTAGCTGCCCATGGACATCTGCAAACACCAGAGGAGGTGCTGCTGCATTATAGACTTATAAGATGCCCATATTTTTGCCTGGTACAGGTATTTGTTACCTGTAGTACGTTAGTACTATTATTAATTCTGTGCCTGTAGATTGAATTGGATAGAGCTTACTTCCTATTCATTAAGATACCATTTACAAAGCGCAGAGTTGCACTATTTTCAAGTTATAAGCTCTTAAATGGTTTTTAAATAGCATTACAATGCTCGGTATATTATGTAGTGGGTAGTATTGAAGAAATACGCATGCTTTGAATGCGTTATACCATACGGGGTAATATGTGATGAGAGAATTCGACGCGGTGATTCGAAGTCACGGTGGTGTAGTTGGTAACACACTTAGGGCGCAGACCTAAGACTCGTGGGTTCGAATCCTACCTGTGGCGAATTCTTTTTCATCACATATTTTCAATTTTTATAAGCTCTTTTATTTCAAAACGTAATTAATGAGGCACTCAACATCCAAATTGGTTTAGGTGTTTAGCCTATCTCAGACAGTGGTAGCCTGTGTAAACAAAATCTTACAATATATATTATCAAAGGCATACTCACAATTTCAGGGGATATCCAATTGCTAACCAACGAGATGACGCGGTGATCATCAACGTATGTTAGAACGTAACGTTTTTGCTGCTCCACACTCACTTTACAATTAACACAGTATGGGCTTTCTTGGACTTGCATTTTGGGTCTTGAGCAGGAATCCTGGACTGTTGATAAGCACTGACCAAATTAGATTTTAAAACATGTTTTTCAATAATAATATTAAAACTTACGCGAGATAAATTCATTATGAAAACACGGCTTTACTCACGTTTTATTATGTCGGATCTGCCGACTAGTTTCGGTCTGTTAAGAAGACCATCATCGGGGCGAGTTCAGTGCTTTGAGGGAAGCGTAACCGTCGTGTCGCCACCCCTTTCACTCGCCCAGATGATGGTCTTCGTAACAGACCGAAACTAGTCGGCAGATCCGACGTAATAAAACGTGAGTAAAGCCGTGTTTTCATAATGTTTTTCAATAGTTTATTTTCGTTTAATAAAGAAATCTGTCTATATACTCTCTAGACACCGTCATGCCTTTACTTCAATGATTAAATAACTGGCCAATTTTTCAATGCTTGTGTGCGTGACAAAGCTGTCACGCACACAAGCATTGAAAAATTGGTGTGGTGTTATTACAAGCATCTTGGAGGTACACCAAAATGAGTTGGCCGCTGGCCTGACAATGCGCTCGTGCCGTAAGAGACTAAAAAGGAAAGACATTCTTCTATATTTAAATCATGAGTAGAGCCACTCACTGGAGGACTCACTTCAAAATTACAATGTACCCTCAACAAACAAACAACAAAGAAGGAAAAAAAAACAAGCGTCTTGTCAATTTATGCCCTCAAAATCCGTCAAAATGGTAGCTGTGTGTGCACACAGACTATGGGTTGGACACTAGTTTTTTCAACGCTTTTAAGCTAATCCAGTCTTTCTAGGCTTTATATAATCTAAGAAAGAAATATTGTCATATTTTCTTTAATTATTTAAATAAAGGATGTTTATTTTTGCACAAAGGGGCTTTTTTGGTTGAAATTTAGAATCGTGTGCCCGTGTGCTTTTCTGCCCTCAGTCGTTCCGGGTTGGCAATAAAAAGAATAACCTGAACCTAACTTCTTTTCTGCCCTAAGTTGTTCCGGGTGGTCATACAAAAAAAATAACCTGAACCTAACTTCTTTTCTGCCCTCAGTCGCAATCGGGGTGCACGATTCTAAACCCAAGCCGCTTTTTTTGTATATTTAAGTGTTGGCCACTGGTGTTAAATTTTTCAAGTTGCCTAGAGGCTTCTAACATGGCATAATGACTGCCATCAATGATGACAGCCGGGGCTAACTAGTGCCTTCTGAAGCACGGAGGAGCTCGAGATATTTTTATTCCACCAGAAGGTGACTGATTAGAATTTTCAAAAATAATAATGTTTTAAAAATATCATGCATCTCTTTGCAATAACGCAAGATTTTTTAGCTATGTTTCTTTTACATAAATACATAAAAATATGTCAGAAACAAAAAAAATCACAAGTAGACTTACAAAAAATAAATTAAATGTGTCGATAAAACTGTTCTTAGTTGTAAATAATATTGAATCCTCAATACACGCGTTGATTATATTTTCCGGCAAAGTAGGTAAGGATCTCGTGGGATCTCCTTACATCGTACGCAGTATTTTTTTAAGCTAAATCAAAACCAAAAACGAAATTGAAATAATTTAATCAAGTTATCATAAACTACAACAGGTCAAAATAATATAGGATCAGATGGATGCCGGATTATATCAACATAACATACCGTTTATGTTGGGATCCACGATGAAGTTTTCTACTTTTCCGCGTTGAAACAAATAAACACAGCACTTTCTGTATTTTTCACAAAAACAGCACTTTAATTACATCAGAAATTCATTTAAATACCGCTATTTATAATTCATCAATAATCTGATAAACCGACCAAAACAAGAAAGAAAATAAAGATGGACGACAAGATACGTTCAGAAACTTGATAACATGTTTTCTGTTTTCGTATCGTATTATTTTAAAATTACTTTTTTATGTACACGTGATGTTTAGAATCATGTTACGATATACCTATGCGAGTTTGGCGAGTCATTATTTAATTATTTAAATAATTTGACTAGTATCAATGGACTTTGTAAAGAAACTTGTTCAACACATGTTCAACAAGTTTTTGAACGACGGTCGCACAGAGACCGACCCGACTACTTTTCTCATTCACAGTTCACAGGCACATGATTGCAGAATTTTATTCGGTTAATAATAATTGTTCTATTATTGTTAGGTTCCGTATGTATTTTTTTTTGTTATAAATATTAAATAATACAAATAATTAAACAAAGTGACCTTCGATGTTTCAACCTTTTGGTTATGTCTATCAACATTTTTATTATACCTACTGGAAAATTATTCAATAGGCCCGTTCTCGGGAAACAATCGGGTAATAAGTACCTAGATACTTTATCAGCTGTTATGGTTCAGAGCCCCGGGTCCGTTATCAAGTGATATTGTATGTAATTGTATTTTTTATTTTTACAAAATTGGTGAACTGAACTAACTTAATGTTAACTATTGTTATTGTACTGTACCGTTTGTAAACCACTGAATAAAGATTTTTCTATTCTATTCTAATGTAACTAAATTACTATTTCATCTTTTATTCAATTTAGCTACGTATCCCTACTTTAGAAAGTACAGTCGATACGTCAGGAAGGAACGCGTCATCCAACGTACTTTAAAAAGATCGTCTGTCTGAATCATGTTTGAATACGCACACACTCACATCACAGTAGTATGAAAGATCGCCACCGTCTCGGTAGAGCCAGTCGCTGCTTCCGACTCCTCGGAACAGCAACTGGACTGGAGGACCAGGGCTGCGACGTTGTCTAGTCCACCTGGCTTGCTTCAACCTCACCACGTGGGACCAGCTGCTGTCTTCTGGCCGGAAAGGAATTGCTGGTAAATACTATCCACAAGACTGAAGAATTCAACATGGCGGTCCATACAATGTCAATAGAACAATTCCAACGCCTCTTCGCAGTTTTAACATCTGAACAACGTGAGTCATTTCTTACCAAAGCTATGACATACAACGGTGCAAAAGATAAAGAAGTTCTTAACACGTTTCTAACCTCAATAGCTGTTTACAAGAATCTAGAAGACATCAACGACGAAGATTTATTAAAGAAACTCTCCGATTTATTAAAAGGCGATGCAGCTTCATGGTGGAATAGAAACAAAAATGGAATTAAAACATTTACGGAATTTGAAGAGAAAATTAAACAAGAATTTCTTAGTAAAAAACCGTATCAAATATATTTAGAGATCTTCACGAGGCAAGGCGCTGAAGAATCAACAAAAGACTATATTAATAATAAAAAAACCTTATTTGCTCAACTGCCAGAACCACACGCAGAGAATGTTCAAATAGATATGTTGTACGGTTTCTTGAATATTCGTATCCGTGAAAAATTAAATAGAGAATCATTTGAGACTTTCGATGGTTTGATTATGGCAGCAACAGAGGTTGAACAAGACCCTAGTTCGAAACGCAAGAGAAAACGCTGTTCCTTCTGCAGAATACCAGGGCACAATGTAGAAGAGTGCCGCAAATATGCCAAACTAAAGGGTGAAACTAAAGATTCCGCGAGAATGAAGATATCCCGCCATGATATCGGCACGCAAATGCCCCATCCCTCAGATCCCAAGTATTATTGCAGTGGGTGTAACATGCCGAATATGTTACGATGTAACTGTCCAGTTTGTGAATCGAAACCTTTACCACCACCTAATCCAAATATTCATTTCTATTAAACTTCCTATTGTACAAAATGCCTCATATTAGACTGAAGAATAAAACATTGTATTACTATTTTGATGAACTTATTTTTAAATGATGTACTTGTGAGACTGAGACCATTATGTGATTAAAGCATAATATTGTATTTATATTTAATTCGTTTTTTTCGTTTACCTCTATTATTATTTTTAAAAAACTTCCATGCTGGTCTGGGAGGAAAAAAAACTTAATACATTCTACGTTTTCAGGGTTCCGTAGTAAACTAGGAACCCTTATGGTTTCGCCATGTCTGTCTGTCCGTTCGCGGTTTTACTCAGGGACTATAAGTACTAGAAAGCTGAAATTTGGTATGGGTATGTATATTAATCATGCCAAAAATGTAATAGAAAAAAAATCTTGAAAAAAATTTTTTTTAGCGTAGCCCATCGTGTTGGGTATCGTTGTTAGATAGGTCTTTAAAAAATATTTTGAGGTTCAGAACACCTTTTTTCGATTTAGGGATCCGTTTCTGAAATACTTATTTGGTTTTAAAGTGCAAATTTTTGTTAGAGGTAAGTGTCCCCCCACTATATTCTAAACGGTTATATATATGGATTACTCTTTACTCCACAAAAATTAAGTATATTTCTGACGGGTAGTTCCTGAGACTAGCGCCTACAACCAAACATATAACCCAACGAAGCTTTGTAATATTAATATAGAAAATTAATAAACGGTCACTAGCCATTTACTTGTTGGTAGGACTAATATTTAATGAGATTTCGAGTATTTTTTCCGTTTAGACTAGGCACGGTCACAAAATACCTAAGTACAAGGTACCTACGGTACGATTTTAGGTAGGTAAGTTTCATTCAAGTCCAATCCACAGCTGAGAAATGCAGCAGACTCAAATTTGAGACTGCTAGCGCCATCTACATTTTCCGTCGTATAAACTAATATCAAACATCAGTCGATAGATGTCGCTATGTGCACTGTTGACTGATTTTAGGTATCTTTATTTTTCTGTCGAAACCTAAAATTTTCTAATGCAGAATAAATTGGGATTAAACGTTTATATTAACATACGAATTATGCATAGTATTTTCATTTAAAAAGTGTTAAAACTCTCAATCTTAACTTTATTTATTGCAAAGGTGATAAGACTTTTTCAAATTTGAATTTCCACTACAACTCTCGAGATGTATTTTACATACAAGACAATTTAAAATTATAAAATGGCTGCTTATTGACTCGATCTGAATCCGACCGATATCGAATCAATGATGTTGACAAATGTGTGTACAGTTCAACGAAATGGTGGGTTTACATGTCCGCTCGTAGGTACCTACGCGCACATTATTACATCGCAAAAATCCGAGCAAAGCAGCGCTTAAATTACTCCTATGTATTTTCATACAAAATACACACGAGCGATGTAAGCGGATTAATGCACTGCGGATTTTTTTTGCAGCTCGGATATTAGCAGCGTGCGAGAACGTGCCCCGCCCGCCTCCCCGCGTGCGCCTCGCTGATCCTAATATTGTGTTCTGTACATCGCCTCGCGCGATGTTCCGGCTTCCGAGCTTACATTAAGTTTGATTCGGTCTGTACCTACCTATCATCATCTTGAAGATGATATATCTTGAAGGTGGTATCATCTTGAAGAGTCCACGAATTTTCATATAAACTAGAGTTGCGCTCCAACTATACACAGGTGGCGCTACGTGCTCTATTATACAACTGAAAGGAAAAATCATTTTCGAATTTCGATATTGCGTTTACAAATGCCTACTATTTATTTATTTATTTAACTCTTTATTGCACCACTAAAAACAAATAGAATAAGAATACAAAGAAAGAAAATACAAAAGGCGGCCTTATCGCTAAATGCAATTTCTTCCAGGCAACCTGAGGGTATGAGGAAAAAAAGAAAAACACAACAGGTAAGGCGCGAAATAAGAAAATCAGTTAAAAATACAAAAAAAATCTGTAGTATATAATATAAATACATATATACTATAAGTATATCTGACTGATGACACGCAGAGGAATAAAAACTACACGCGACAGGAAATAAAGTGCCTACAAAGAGGACAAGTGAGATTTGACAAGGGATTTAAAGCTGGCTAGCGTTTGAGTACACCGGATTCAGGTTGGTAGCGAGTTCCTATTCTTTCAACGTCTAGTAAACTAGACTACAATAATAGTTATAATATTAATATTATTAGTATTAGTTCTAACTCACTCACTTAGGGTAAGTATATTATTTATACTACTGTATCTACTTAAAAAACTTTAAATTTGGTACAGGGGTCCCTAATGTAAGAGCCCTAAGAAAGGATTTTTAGAAATTCGCTCTAAGGGGAAGAAATAAGGGGGAAGCTTTACGCGAACGAAGTCGCAGGAAAATTGCTTGTATGTTATATTACATTGACATCCGATTTATTTTACGATACATACTTAATTTTAGTTAAAGATATCTTTTCATGCCTTTTTAATTAATTTTGATTTGGAGATTCGGATAAGCGTTACGTACTGCAGGCCGATTTGCTAACTCGGTGTACAACGATTTGATTGTCACTTTAGCATCCATTACGATTTTCATATCTTAAATAAAAATAGTCATTCATACCGAAGCCGTAATGAATATTGAAGTTACCATGAAAATGATGTACACCGAAGCTGTCAAAAGTTAGCAAATAGGCCTGCTGAACTAAAAATAAATCACATTGCTGCATGTGAACCTACTTTAACCCAAGGAGCAAAACAGATGTATAAGCACATGAATATTTTACCGACGATGTATTATGTTTTCTACGTCACGGTCACTCCTACAATCCGGTTATTTGGAAAATGTCTGGGGTGCTATTTTTGAAAGTGTGACCATTCCTTTTTTTCTACGATTTTCGTATGGAACAACCGCTCGATTGCGATCGCCGAAATTTCGGAAATCGTACCACTGGATTTTACTAGCTTCGTCTAGTTTGTTCGGAGGGTGAAATCTCTCGATTTTGAAATACTTATTCTTAACAGTTTGAGCTGAAATGTGGTGCATATATGTAAGTTGGATGACAATAGCCGCCCCGGCTGCGCCCGCATGTATTATACCTATAAACCTTCCTAATGAATCACTCTATCTATTGATGAAAATCCGTGCCATAGTTTTTGAGTTTATCGCGAACATACAGCCAGACGTGGCGGAGGACTTTGTTTTTATAATATGTAGTGATAGTTTATAAAGTGATTGATAGTAATAGATTTGATCTGAAATGGAGTCTGAAAGAAGATAAACCAATCGTATTTGGGATCATTTGGTTTGTTTTGGCAAGCACATTAAAGTACCTTTATTCATTGTTAAAAGTTTTTTGTTTTTCACCTGTGTAAGTGGTCAGCACTTTTAGAAGTAAGACTCACGCAAATAAAACATGACTTTTAATATAAGTATTTAGTGTATAAAGAACCAATTTTATCAGTTATTCTCATTGTAGAAGTATCCTTAAACAGATTCGAGTTCGTATTA
The DNA here is from genome assembly GCA_963082605.1 of Rhodophaea formosa. Classification (NCBI taxonomy): domain Eukaryota; kingdom Metazoa; phylum Arthropoda; class Insecta; order Lepidoptera; family Pyralidae; genus Rhodophaea; species Rhodophaea formosa. The sequence goes on along the minus strand of OY720229.1, from coordinate 1,890,862 downwards.
CAGTTGTAACATATATTTTGCACACAATTACAATATATGTTTAATGATGCAGTGATTCACTTATTAGAATTACAAATATAGGAATCTTGTGAGCACGTCATTAGCATTCTAGGACATTTGTTTAGGGCATTCAGGGCATCTGTGATGGTGTGAGAATCTATAATGAGATAGTATTTGTATCTTCTAATCTAGAGCGGTAGAATATAGGTAGAGGCTTTAGAATAGCTTAGCTTAGCACGAATTAAATATTTTGCGTGAACTCACTTTCCTCTTTATGAAGATACAATTTTTAAAGCGTGAAGTCGGGCCGTTTTTGTATTAAAGCTCCTTAACTTTCATGCTTTATTTCCAAAACGGCCAAACAAAAAACAAGTTGGTCGCAGAAGGTAGGTTAGGTTCGTTAGGTTTCCTTGTGATCAAAACGGAGCGAGCGAGCGAATCGAGCGAGTGTCGTCAATTCAGGGTGAATCACTGTTTTTGTTCCTTGTAAAAATATAACTGCTATTTAGTATGAACATTTTATTACATCTCCGCGCTTTAGTAAGCATATTGTTGAGAAGAAAGCAAGTTCTATTAGATTCAATCCTCAGAAATAAGAAATTCGCTAAGCTTTTCTAAAGCTCACCCAAAAAAAGAATATAAGCACACTTTTTATCTGATTTAGATACTGATTACTACTCATAAGGAGTTTATATCACCCAACTAGCGCCACCCCTAATTGTATTTCTTTTACTACTAAATCAGCTGCTTCATACATTTTGGATAAGAGGTATTCAACGTATCTCCGTGGCGCAGCGGTCATCACGCCTGCCTGCGACACGGATGGTCCCGGGTTCGATCCCCGGTCAGGTCAAGATGGAAAACGATCTTTTTCAGATTATCTGGGTCTTCTTGGATGTTTATCTATATATGTATTTGTTATAAAATATAGTATCGTTGAGTTAGTATCCCATAACACAAGTCTGTGTGATTTGTCCGTATATATTTATTTATTTATTTTATTTTATTATGAAAAAGATCACAAATTTTTCTCGATTTCAGACTTCTTTACAGAACAAAAGTTGCACGTTGAGAACGTAAAGAAGATAGACTAGGTACCTGTTAATTTTCATATAGAAAGCGATAACGCTTCCTACCCCTTATACATAGTCCAATTTTAATATCTTTTTTACACATGATTGATAAATTGGAGAAGTAGGGCTGTAGTTTTTGATATTTAAGATATATTGCTTACAACAAAAGTTATGAGCATCTAAGTAAATATCCATATTTTTTACATAAAAATTCCCGGAGCATTTTAATTTATTGAAATTAATCTAAACCGAATCAATAAAAAAGAATGGTTAGGCCTAGATTAAGGTGTGTGCTAAATCGAATGACACCAAATTTTTTTCATTTCGTAAAGCTTTATGTGGAAGAGTTATCGCTTTTTTTATGAAAATTACAGGTAGTCGATCCTCATAATTTAAAGGATCGCTAGTTCAATTGAACAAACACATTGTTTATTGTAGTAAATAATTTGAGAATGAAAAATCGGGAAGCTGTATTTACTTATCAAAACTATTGTTACATGCTCTTACAGTGGAGACTAAAACAACTAGATGATGTTGATTGTTAAAAAAAAATTAGTCATACTATCCGATTAAAAAAAATCTAATTCAGCACTTTGCTGGTAAATTAGGTAGGTACTTGTAATTGGTATAAGTTTTAATTAAAAAAACAACAGCATTTGTCTTTTATCTTTTAAATCTATATTTCTAACTAGTTAATCCCTCCGTGTTCCATTAGTTAAGGCGTTTACCTTGTTGACCCGGGGGTCGTGGGTTCGATTCCCACGGGAAGCATACTTTGTTTAGTTGTTTCCAGTTTGGTTAGGACATTGCAGGCATGAATCACCTGATTGTCTGATAAGATAGATGATTCCGTGCTTCGGCAGGCACGTTAAGCCGTTGGTCCTGGCTGCCATCTGGTAGTCGTTAAAGGACCCACGTCAGAGCAGAGGCAGAGAGGCGGTTCCGAAGAACTCTGACACCAGGGAGTGCATGGTCGACTGACTGTGTCACCTACACGAAAATGGTGACTAGTTAATTTTTAAGGGAAAAATGCTGCTAACGGGACCCTTTTACTAGGCCATACCTTGTTATTGAAATTCGAACCAGAAATTCTACAAAAAGCCTAACAACACACTGCCTGCAACATAATATATGCCATTGCTACGGAATACACACAAACACGTAAGTTGGTATATTTACATACGTAGGTAGTTACCTACTTTTAGGGTTCCGCACCTCCAAGATAAAAAGAACCCTTGTAGTTTATGTAATTTAATTACCTTTGACTGTGTAGCATAGCATAGATTGAGTATGTTAGTTTATGGTTTATATTCTTATGTATCTGTGGTTTGTAATGATGGACTTCAATGAAGGATTCTAGACCAAACAAGTAATGGTTGCTGTTTTATTATTTGCTTTTACATGGCGCAGTCGGTAGGGCTATATTCCTACACTCTAGACACTGTCATGCCTCTATTTCATTTCATTGATTATAAAACTGGCCAATTTTTTCAATGCTTGAGTGCGTGACAGCTTTCTGTTGTTCTGTTATTAATCTGAGGTTCTGTTAGCATCTCTGAGTTTAGCACACGCGCGTCCTGTCAATCAATGCCATCAAAATCCGTCAAATTGGTACCGATGTGATTGCAACTTCGAGCAATACGGAGGCCGTGTTGCTCGAAGGATTGCAAGCAAGATAGACTATGGGTTAATCAATTTTTCTACGCTTTTAGGCTAATGGATTCCATCTAGACTTTATATTATAATCTAAGGTAATACATACACCTCAAAAAGATAAAAAGAACCCTTTTAATTTATGTAGTTAGGGACATAAATAAATATATTTGACGAGCTCCGTGGCGCAGCGGTCAACACGCCTACCTGCGACACGGATGGTCCCGGTTTCGATCCCCGGTTAGGTCAAGATGGAAAATGATCTTTTTCAGATTGTCCTGGGTCTTGGATGTTTATCTATATACGAGTATGTATTTGTTATAAAATATAGTTTCGTTGAGTTAGTATCCCTTAACACAAGTCTTACTTAAGAACTTACTTTGGGGCTAGCTCAATCTATATGATTTGTCCGTATTAACTAATATATAACATAATTAAATTGGTAGTTACCTACTTATAGGGCTCCGTACCATCAAGATAAAAAAAACCCTTGTAGTTTATGTAGTTAAAAATTATAGCCAATGTCACCCGGAGATAAGTTAGCATATATGCGAAAGAATTTTGAAAATCGGTCAAGTCGTTTCGCAGCCTATTCAACGCAAACAAACAAACAATCCTCATTCGCGTAAATTATTGCCTACGTCGCCTGCAGATAAATTAGCTCTTTATAGGTGTCGCATAGGAAAAAATCCTACGTAATAGTCAGTACCAACTTACATCACAAAAAAAAAATTTGATACGGAACCCTCGATGCGGGAGTTAGGCTCTCACTTGACTGTTTTTTTTCCTGTTGGAGTCGAGTATATATTTATAACTAACAATAACGTCTAATTTATATGTAGGTATTATATTGTAGTTAGCTCCTATATTATAAGTTTTGTGAACGTTCTCGAAAACTGCCCAAACATTTAAGATGTTTACATACATAGTATCATGTTTTAAGTTTTAAGTACCTATCATGCCCATCTTTTGGTTAATTGTGTGCAGCAGAATTAGTAATTCACTCTCTGGATTATTTATATATGTATGTATATATATATATATATATATATATATATATATATATATATATATATATATATATATATATATATATATATATATATATATATATATATATATATATATATATATATATATATATATATATTAAGTATAATTATGTATTAAGATGAGTAATTATGTATAAACTTATGTATTAATTTTATTATTATTATTATTTTTTTATGTGTATGTATTTACAAATTGATTTAATATTTTAACATTCTTTAGCCGCCTATCGCAACACCTTTATCTATTTATCCCGAAGGTTGACTGGTAGAGAATGCTTTAGCATTAAGTCCGCCCTAACCCGTCTGGCCAGCGTGGAGAGTGTAGGCCAAATCCTCTGACTGCTCTGGCAGTACAGAGAGGGTCGTGCTCCTGCAGTGGAGACTAATAAAGACCTGATGATGATGATGATGATGATTGTACCATAGTGGTCAATAAAGATTTTTAAATAAATAAATAAATACCCTTACGGGGTAGACAGAGCCTAAGGCCATAAGACCGAAAGGCCACGTTTAGCATGTAGATGCATGACGTTTACAGTCCAAATCAAATTTTATGGCGGCTCGGATATCAGCTGCGAGCTGCGCAGTAACCTAATATTGTGTACTGCGCATCGACTCGCACGATGGTTCGAGCCATAAAGTATGATTAGGACTATTTAGGACTAGGAGCCCGATGGCCTAGTGGGCGTGAGCGTTATAAGCGCTTCCGCATGTTAAGCAACCCCGGGCGCAGTCCCCACTTGGATGGGTGACCGCAAGTGGCATAAAAATATCTCGAGCTCCTCCGTGCTTCGGAAGGCACGTTAAGCCGTTGGTCCCGGCTGTCATCATTGATGGCAGTCGTTAAGCTATGTCAGATGCCTTTAGGCAGCTTGAAAAATCTGACTCCAGTGTTGGCCACTTACACACACGAAAAACAAAAACAAACAAAGGACTACACAATAATAGTTTAAAAAACTAAAAAACACGCTTTGTAATGACGTTTCTTAGCTAGTCATGTATTGTCATCAGAGTGCTTAGTGCGAGTCATCAAAATCAAATCGAATAACTTCAACATCGCGTTAAGCGAATAAACTCTGTGAGTAGAGAGCATCGAATAAGAATAATAATAATAAGAACTCAGAGCGTGTGCAAAATTTCATCCTAATCAAAGACCGGGAACTGAGTCATATTAAGATTCTAAGATTTTCATACATACATAGGTAGTTAGTTACAACTTTAAGCGAGCTCCACACTCATGCGTGATTCACAGCGTGAATTCGCGGCGTGATTTTGCCGCGAACTCGGCGCCAAAAACGTGTCTCTCCACATTCACGTTCGTTCACAGTCTAGTTCGCGCGGTCATCTAGGATGGACGCCGAAACATGCACAGCTATATGGCCGCGTGACGCTCTGCGCTCACTATAATTACGTGTAATATGTATAAAAGATAAAAAATAAAATAAATAAATAAATATATACGGACAAATCACACAGATTGAGCTAGCCCCAAAGTAAGTTCTAATGAAAGACTTGTGTTATGGGATACTAAATCAACGATACTATATTTTATAACAAATACATATATAGATAAACATCCAAGACCCAGGTCAATCTGAAAAAGATCGTTTTCCATCTTGACCTGACCGGGGATCGAACCCGGGACCATCCGTGTCGCAGGCAGGCGTGATGACCGCTGCGCCACGGAGCTCGTCAAATTAAAAAGAAATGATTTGTTTTCAGAATCCTTGACCTTTTTCTCTTTTTTTAACTCGGTCACTTCAATGTTCATTAGGTACTTATGTCTTTTATTCGCATCCAAGCGTCATGTAGGTATTTTCATTTTATTTTTATGCTCTTTTGTGTCTTGCATTGCATCCCATAAGAGGGGTTCGGCATGGTAGCATTCAATTAAAATTAGTTCCTGCTCGTTTGTCCAACTAACAATTATTTTGACGCACCGTCCGTTTGACAGTAAAATACTTGCGAAATCTGCAAAATACAACCTCACGGCACCGAGACTCGCGCGATTCTGTTTTCACGCGCGAATGTAGATACGTTCGTATTCACGGGAGTTTCGCGCCGCGAAATCCCTTTGTCGCGGGCGCAAATACCGACACCGATCGGGGAACACGGCGCGAACAAGCGCGAAGCCTGCGAACGGCCGCGAAAGCCATCCACATTCACGGTTCGCGGCGTTCGCGGGTGTTCGCGGCGCGAGTGAAGAGCCCGCTTAAAGCGGGAAGTGAAGCTAATAAAAACGTATTAATATTAGGTTAAGAGGGACGCGCACGGGGAGGCGGGGCGCTTACTGCGCAACCCGCAGCTAATATCAGAGCCGCCATAAAGTTTAATACGGTCTGTACTGCGTGAACATCGACTCGCGCGATGTTCCCGTTCCCGATGACCCGCTATAATTATTTTTTTCGGACTGTACCGTACCAAACAAACGTGATGTTTACCATTTAGATGAATAATGGAGCGAAATCAATTCGTGTTTCAGACGTAGCAAGATGGCGGTTATTGTAAATATCGAATTTTATACCAAACTTTAAAAAACGCCCGCCTGACACAAGGCTATTTCATAAAGCTAATTTTAGTTAATCTATACATATAATAAAACAGTTAAAATATTTTGTCTGTACATTTAGTATTTTTCACTGAAATGGATTAGAGGGAGACTCACTCGCTCCTTAATATAACTATTCTAATAAATACATTGATAAAATAATTTGTCAAAGATATAGTATATAAACATTGTATGTAGATAGGATCATAAAAATTCTCTTAGTAGTTTTTGAGTGAAGTAGGAACAAACATCCATACGTGTACATACATACCTACATCCTCATATCCTTTTATCATCCTCACAATATGGTATTTAAGTATTTTACTTAGGTACCTTAATGTCTGAAAGTTAAAATTAAAAACATCTTAGAACACTCAGAACGTAAACATCTACGATTTTAAAATTAAAAAATTCCATGTCTGTGTGTGCGTTTGCTTGCATGTGTGCGTTACATAATGTATTGGTACATAGCGATTTGTAATGTGAGGTTATCTGTGTAAATGTGTGAGTGACGAAAGAATTGTGTGGATTTTCTTGGATTTCACTTCTACGAGTAAAAACAATGATTAGTTGTAGTATTTCCCAATAGGTTCTTTTACAAATATTTAAAAAAAAAAGATTTGTTTTTTATTTGCATTGAATAGGATTCGAAACTTTAACTTTTTGATTCGCGACTTCGTCCACGTTAAATTTCTAAAAATCCTTTCTCACTGGCACTTACATCATGAAAGGCACCCCTGTACCAAATTTCAAGTTTCTAGTTAGTTACGGCTGTGCATTGATATTAAGTCAGTGCTTTAAGTTTGGCTTTTATATATTGAAAGTATTTCCTTTTTGGCTTTATACAAATAGGCTGACAACGAGCTCAGTGGCGCAGCGGTCAACACGCCGCCTGTGACACGGATGGTCCCGGATTCGATCCTCGGTCAGGTCAAGATGAAAAATGATCTTTTTCAGATTGACCTGGGTCTTGGACGTTTATCTATATATGTATTTGTTATAAAATATAGTATCGTTAAGTTAGTATTCCAATTTCCATAACACAAGTCCTACTTAAGAACTTACTTTGGGGCTAGCTCAATCTGTGTGATTAGTCCGTATATGTATATATATAAAAAAAAAAACAAAAAGTCTTCCCCACCCAACTTAAAAGAAACATTTCACTTAACGAATCCATGTCAAAGTAAAAGTAAAACTTTACTTTAAAAATCGAACAGTATTTTTGGATGTACGTAAGTAACAACGAATTTTTTATATAATCTTAACAGCAGTCGACTACCGTATCATAAAAGCTTTGCTAGAACATAATATTAACATTATGAAAACACGGCTTTACTCACGTTTTTGCCATGATGCACAGAGACAGCGTGATATCGTTTCTTGCTCACATTAATTCCATCCACAAAAAGATAGCATTCACTGTCGAGCAAGAAAAAGATGGTGCCCTAGCGGTCCTGGACGTGTTGGTCGTGCGACAACCTAATGGTAGTTTAACTCACACAGTGTATCGAAAACCTACACACACCGACCGATACTTAAGGGCTGACTCTCATCATCATCCAGCTCACATAGCCTCAGTTCCGCGCACTCTTATAAATAGAGCCCTTCGCCTATGTGACTCTGAATATCTTGATGCAGAACTAACACACGTTAGGAGAGTGTTAGAATCGAATGGCTACACATGGAAGCAGAGCTTAAGAGTCAGTGAAAAAACAACAGCACGGGTGCCATCTGTGGATAGAGCCCTCGTATTTCTGCCCTTTGTTAAGGGGGTTACGGATAAGATAGGTCATTTATTACGGCGTAAATACAGCATCAAAGCCATTTTCCAACCCCAGACAAAGTTAAGAGGCCTTATACGATCTCCCAAAGATAGGGACCCGCTGAATGTGCCCGGCGTATACGAGGTTCCCTGTGACTGTGGCAAAAGTTATATCGGAGAAACGGGACGTAATGTGTCAACAAGGCTGACTGAGCATATACGGAGTATGAAGAAATTGGACAAGGATGGATCGGCTATCACCGAGCATGTATTGGATTCGGATGTGTCTCACTATATACGCTTCGATAAGGCCAAAGTACTAGTGCGTGAAAAAGCTTTCGGCCCGCGTAAAATACGCGAAGCGATTGAGATACAGAGGCGTCCGAATTTCAATCGAGATGGTGGTTGGTCATTACCTACGACTTGGAAACCGGTACTTCAAACGTTGGGAAACTCTTATAGCAATACTGTAAAAGGTATCGACACGGTCAGCTCAGTTCATACGAGTGCTTTCGTAACAACGGACTCACAAAACGATGAAGACACACCACAGGCAATATCCTCTGGTTTATTGGCATCCCCTCCACCGGTCATCCTTTCGAGCCGCGCAGCGCGGGCAGCGGCGCGGGCGGCGACGCGGGAGGCGGCCCTCAGTGCTTTGAGGGAAGCGTAACCGTCGTGTCGCCACCCCTTTCACTCGCCCCGATGATGGTCTTCGTAACAGACCGAAACTAGTCGGCAGATCCGACGTAATAAAACGTGAGTAAAGCCGTGTTTTCATAATGAATTTATCTCGCGTAAGTTTTAATATTATTATAACATAATATTACCCTTTTTTTTTATAATAAAGGGGGTTAAAATAAAGCATGTCCACAATATTCCTTCTGCAGCGCGGGTATTGTACTTGATTGTGGCGCGCGTGTCGGCGAACGGAATGCAAACTAAACTGCGCAGGGCTGTCACAAATTATTATTATTATTACTTTTCGATACATAAAAATAAATTTAAATTCTCAAGGTTTGGCACAAATTATTATTATTACTAATTATTGGTAAAATTTATGAAATTACACAAATCCTTGTCATTTTTGTAATTATAGAAACTGTTTTACCAGCAATCCGGATTAAGAATAATATTTATTTTGTATACAAAGCGTGTTGATGCAGTTTTTATTGCTGTAAAAAAATATTTAATACGATTTTTAACTAATTTTTGACAAAGACTTTTCGTAATATATCGGACATTTATTAATTTCTTGTCCCTTAAATTCAGATCATTACTAAAATCCTATTTACATTTACATATTCCATTACATAATATTAGCGGGGGAAAATATAATCATATTTAGGTACGTTACTTTAATCATGGGAAGACCGCCAGCCGTTTACAGCTTATTTTGTGGGAAATGAAGGATGCGAATACTTAAATTTGACTTTATCTCTGAAGTATCGTAAATTAGATAGATACACTTTGTAATCTGTTGATCGGGAGTTTGCTGACTGCAAGGATGCGAGAGAGTTAATTATTTCCCCAACTAATATTATGAATTCGAAAGTGAGTTTGTTTGCTAGTTGCACTTTTACGTTCTATCTAATGAACCGATCATCATAAAATTTTGCATACACATGGGTTAGGTTACTGAGAAGGACATAGGCATAGAACATACGAGCTCCGTGGCGCAGCGGTTACCACGCCAGCCTGCGACGCGGGGGTCCCGGGTTCGATCCCCGGTCAGGTCATGATGGAAAACGATCTTTTTCAGATTGACCTGGGTCTTGGATGTTTATCTATATATGTATTTGTTATAAAATATAGTATCGATGAGTTAGTATCCCATAACACAATTATTTCTTAAGAACTTACTTTGAGGCTAGCTCAATCTGATTTGCCCGTATATATATTTTTTTAAATACATCACGCGGACGAAGCTTCGGTTAACAGCTAGTTACTTACATCTTAAACTAAATGCATAATACACAACTCTAAATAAGCAACGAGCGTCTAAAACAAGCACATACTTTCACGTAACCATTTATGTCACTTTAGGTATACTAACCTCACAAAAAGTACGTATAGTCCTTTCACGCTGGACTGGGAGAAAAGAAGAAACCAGCTGCTTATCTTCTCGCGCAGATCGTAAATGCCGATCGAGGGAATGGGCGTAAGGAATCATGTCAATAGGCGATGCGGCTAGCAACCCATCACTTTGATTCCATTCTCACCTACTAGCTCACCAACATGCTAAACGTGGCTTAAGGTTTTACAGACCTGGGCTCTGTCTACCCCGCAAAGAAGACGTGATAATATGTATGTATGTAAAAAATAGTAAACCGAAAAATCGAACTGAGATAATCTAAAAATAGACATACCGCGTCAACCCTAGCTTTATCAGTCCACACAAACAAATGACGTCGGCACACACGCACACACCCGCAACCCGAATTAGGGTCGAGCCGAGACTCTATTTCGGATGATAGTGCAAACGCCGTAAGTAAGTTTTTGTTGTTTTTTTGGACATTTTTTATTCCTTTTTTGAATTAATTTGCTCGATGCTCGTTTTTTATCGAGCCTTGGTGTTGCTAATAGGGAAATTGGATTAGTTTGTATAATTTGGATGTAAAGCTTATTTGTTGTTATTATTATAAATAAATAAATAAATACGGACAAATCACACAGATTGAGATAGACCCAAAGTAAGTTCGAGACTTGTGTTATGGGATACTAACTCAACGATACTATATTTTATTTTTTTTATATTATTGGAAAATATTTACAGTACCTAAGTAATCATGATAGAAAATATATAAGGAACAATTCTGGAGCACTTAGTAAGAAATTATCTACTATCTTACACAATAATTGAAGTAAAATTTAAGGAAAAAAAATAAGTGAGGTTAACGACTTCATAAAAAAATAAATATGATTTGGAACATTCAAATAAATAAAACAATATGCCGAGGTTAGGGAAGGAGTTGTCTTCTTATTACGTATACCTAGTACAATTGCTATTATTTGATGATTATCTTATATATCAGTGACTTATCGTAGAATAATCGCGCTTAGATCAAAACTTATAAATATTTAAAATTTAAACCAGTATATGTTGAGCATAAACGCTAAAGAAAAGTGTGTTATCTTTTGAAGTAAATAAGAAAGACTTCTACTACCTAGTTCTACGCGTGAGAATTATTAACTACATTTATCATTGGTGGGCCAGAAGAAATTTTAGTTTACTAACACAATCACTATGCTCTATTATAACAAAGGTAAAAGGTACTTTAATATTGGCTTGTTTGTTACGCCTTAGTGAGTTAAGAAGATATACATATACTGATCTGCAGGCCGATTTGCTAACTCGGTGTACAACGATTTGATTGTCACTTTAGCATCCATTACGGTTTATATATCTTAAATAAAAATAGTAATTTATACCGAAGCCGTAATGAATATTGAAGTTACCATGAAAATGATGTACACCGTAGCTGTCAAAAGTTAGCAAATAGAGCTGCAGATCATCACTAAATGCATAATACTGTCACTGTCATAGACATTAAGAAACCTTTCAAACAAATAAAGTACTGTTTCCCAGCGATTTATGGGAAGGTAAAAAGAAAATATTTTATAATCTTTTTTCTGAACGTAAGTAATATTTAATCCTATCCTATCCTGATTCTAATCCTATCCTAATCCTAATCCCCAACTAATAATATTATACTTAAAATGCGAAAGTGAGTTTGTTTATGTTTATTTGTTACGCTTTCAGGCCGAATCTACTGAACCGATCATCATGAAATTTTGCAAACAAATAGTATTGGGTACTGAGAAGGACATAGGCTGTATACCACGCGGGCGAAGCCGCGGGTAACAGCTAGTATTTTATAACTGAAATAATTATCTCAGTGATATATCGTTTAACATCAACAATCGATAAAAACACTTACGTCATTGTCATTTCTTTGTAAACATCATTCTCCATTGTAATTCATGTAGTTATACCGTTCCGTTTCCCATAACTCGAAGGTCTAAAAATTTACAATTCATGACTTACACCGCTTCTGACTGCGTCAACAGCCGTTTTTTTTAATACCAACTGTGTGTCCTCATGTCGCCAAGACAATGTCAGGAGATTTTTTTTTTATAAATTCAAAATCAGTAAGCCTTTTTAGTCTCCACTGCAGGAGCAAGAGCTTGTACTACCAGAGCCATATATTAGCCGGAGCAGTCAGAGGATTTGGCCTACTCTCCACGCTGGCCAGACGGGTTGGAGAGGTCTCTTTGATGTTCATAAGCTTTGTTTAGCTTGTGTTTACAAGTCGCCTTCAATAACATCCACGGGAAGACTTGGAGTGGTCCTATTCTACTCTGCCGGGAACAACACGGCATAATAAATTCAAAATTTTACTACCAAATACACGTCGACCAATCTCGATTTCGAATTCATTTGTTTAAAAAAGGTCACCGATTTTCATGCTTTTATCTGAATAAAAAGGTTTCAAAAGTGATACTTTATGTTAAGGCCTTGCATTAATTTATCGGTGTAAGCTTCACTTTCAAGCTCACTTAAATCTGTGAACAGAAGTTCATAAAATAGTTTGAAGGGTTTTTTCACGAAACAAAATCTTAAATGAATAAATAAATAAATATATACGGACAAATCACACGGATTGAGCTAGTCCCAAAGTAAGTTCTTAAGTAAGACTTGTGTTATGGGAAACTAACTCAACGATTATTTGACTGACGTTTTAACGGCTTCTGACGTGTGAATGTACTCCATATTATTATTCAATAAATTGTTTTTATTAATATCTATTCCTGTCATCATACAATTGTTTTGAATTGATGCTAACTCAACGATACAATATTTCATAACAAATACATATATAGATAAACATCCAAGACCCAGGTCAATCTGAAAAAGATCATTTTCCATCTTGACCTGACCGGGGATCGAACCCGCCATCCGTGTCGCAGGCAGGCGTGTTGACCGCTGCGCCACGGAGCTCGGCAATGAAATGACATCTTCCTTTTTTTTCCATCGATGTTTTTCAGCACTGGCCTCGAAAAGTAAATAAGTATTTTATTATTGATATTTGAGAGACTGTTAGTCTTGAATTATTTTATATTTAGATTTTTTTAAGTAAGTACATTTTAAGAATTATTGTTTATTTAAGACAAGCATGTATTTTTTTTCACACTCTTTTAATATATTTTCCTGTTACACGCTTAGATATTTATTTTGCCATAATTTATAATTACTCAAATTCTTACTAAACTATAAATTAAAATAAATACCATAAAATATTATAACTACATAATTATAAAAAAAAAACGAATATTACAATAATAAAATTTAAAATAATATTCAAATTTAATATAGCATGTATTACTCAAAATAATAAGTATATGATTTTTGGTATATGGAGATAAATACTTACTGAGTATATTTTTTTCTATAAACTATTACTATGTCAGTCGATTCCATTTTCTACTTGCAAGTCCACCAACGCGCTTAACGTGTCCTTCAGGCATAAAATCTTGGCTCTGTCTACCCCACAAGGGAAAAGACGTGACAATATGTATGTGTGAATGTATGTGTGTATCAATCTAAAATTTTCTGTATTATCTTCCTTGTATCCTGTTATCAAAAAAAAATAATTGTTTCCGAATAAAACTATTGCCATTATTTCTATAATTATATTAATTAAAAAAGGGAAATAGTTATAATACTTATAATACTAACAAAAAACTTTGAATTTATTTTGCCCTTTCTCGTCCTTCACTTCACATAAAGTTTAATTTAACATAATGATTTCTATGCAAATTAGCTTTTTATTTATCATAAAATTGAATGGCTAATTATAATACTTGTCCATCAAAATATAAATTTTAATCATTTGTACTCGTACGACTTTTAGCCAATCTGAAATACTTAAATATGTTTTACTTTATTTATTTAAGTTCTTATTTAAATAAGTTATTTGAATAATATTGATAAATTTTAACAATGAAATTAATCTATTTTTATGATTATAGCAAAGACAATATAATACTAACGTAATAGACTGCCCACCTCATACAAAAATATTGGACCAAATAAAGGTGGCGAAAAATAGGCGAATGTATGGCGCAGGAGAGTTGCTTGCTACTCGATACTAGATGGCAGTAACCTGCGATAGCCTAAACTTACTAAATATAGTGTGACATATTAAAATATTGTGCCTAAAATATTGTTCCGACTTTTATTAAGATATATTTTGTGCATAATGCGGTAGATATAATGCTGTGTAGTTACGAGTGGTTCCATATGTCTAAGAACAAATCGTACGATTAAGGCGTTGGGTCCACATGCTTTAGCATGAATAATATTAGTACGAATTTGCTTAGTGGTTTCAGGTTATTTAGTAACAGACACCTTAACAAGCAAACTTTCGCATGTGATTCATATGTACATAACAAGATTATCATTCTTACAAACAGACGCGTCACTCACCGCTACTGGCTGGATACTTGATACACAAAATACTTAACAATCGATAAGTACTAAGATACGTCTTAAAATTGCATAAAATTAAATTCACTCTTATTATCAAGGATATAAAATTTAAATTGACTTTACAGTGTTGCATGTTTTTAGACGTTGCATCCGAAGTTTTGAAACGTTAAGTTTCTTTCTTATGCTTCAGAAATAAGGTTCAATATGTACAACATTTTAGACGTTCTAGTATCTGTTCGAACAAAGAGAATTTTCGTTAGTGGAGCAATATTTTTGATACTTTTCCATTTTATTATTTAAATGGACAGTTTAGATTTAGAATACAATTTTTGGCACAAGGGTTGTCTCTATGTAAATCCTTGTTTGTTTGTTTTTCGTATGTGTAAGTGACCAAACTGGTGTCAGATTTTTCAAGCTGCCTTAAGGCATCTGACATAGCTTAACGACTGCCATCAACGATGACAGCCGGGACCAACGGCTTAACGTGCCTTCCGAATCACCCATCCAAGTAGGGACTGCACCAGGGTTTGCTTAACATACGTAAGCGCTCATAGAGCTCACACCCACTGGACCATCGGGAAAATCGGCGAAATCCTAATATAATAAACGTGAATGTGAGTTTGTTTGTCGGTTTTATCGTTACACTTTCAATCTTTACTGTACCGATCATCTTGAAACTTTGCATATACATTTTCTAGGATACGAAGGAGTACATAAGCTACGTTAGTACTATAGCTTCTTCCCAGCAAAAGTACTGCTCCGAAGGATCGATAACTCAACAAGCGAAGTCACGGTGCAAAAACTAGTTAACAATATTTATTTATTATGTACAATAAAATAATAAATAAATATATACGGACAAATCACACAGATTGAGCTAGCCCCAAAGTAAGTTCTTAAGAAAGACTTGTGTTATGGGATACTAACTCAACGATACTATATTTTATAACAAATACATATATAGATAAATATCCAAGACCCAGATCAATCTGAAAAAGATCGTTTTCCATCATGACCTGACCGGGGATCGAACCCGGGACCTCCGTGTCGCAGGCTGGCGTGGTAACCGCTGCGCCACGGAGCTCGTCATATGGGTTTTATCGACATACAATATGTCGATAAAACCCAGTTTGATCATTAAAATACAACTCCTCGAGCTATAATTAAATTCGATTAAAACTCAACTTTCAACTTTAAATTCGCACTAAAAATATTTTAACATCCACGATGACCTTGAAACAGCATTAAAAATAATTGATATAATAATAATAATAATGTATTTTTACAGATCAAATCACTATGTATGATAAAAAAAGTTTTATACAATTATATTTCATTATCTCTTGCATAGAATTACATTTAGAAATGCGCAATTTGATATTTTAAAATGTTTTTGATATATTCGGTATTTTAAGGTAAGTGTTGTAATGTATATTTACTTATTTATATTTTTAGTCTTAAATAGTTATTGTATATTGATACCGTCAGACTTATATAAAACTATTCAATCATGTAAATATTTTTTGACAATTGTTTTAATAATAAAATGAATTAAATCAGTATAACTTGACTAAATAGCGATAAAATAATTAACAATTTAAGAAAATTTTGTAACAAGAAGATTGTGCTATAAGCCATTTAGCTAATATATATTTCAATGAAAAAAATATTTCACAACAGCAACCAAAGATATATCTGTAAAAAATATGTTTTACTAATAATTTATTTTCTACAGTTCATAAAATTATGTGACGTTTGCTATCTCCTTCCATTTAATTAAAACTTCTTAATTGATATTATTCAAAGAAATTTTATTTATACATTTTAATGATCTGCGACTAAATAATAGAAAAATAATCAATTAATAACTGAAATAATAATAATATTAATGATTTAAGGAAGTCTTTAAATCATTAATATTATTATTTTTAGTATAGAATATAAACATAACAAAATAAAATTCTAAGCAAATATAATACAATAACACTCTAATTAACGAAGCAAATAAGAATCATAGCTAAATTCACGTAAAATTAACTTTCAACCACACAATCTTCGATATTTAAAGAAATATTGAAAAATGAACTAGCACACTCGTAAAAATTATCGCTATGCTTCTACCGTGTGAGTGAGTGTGTGAGGTCACGTACGCTCACACACACACGAGTAATTTGTTGATCTGGAAGTACCAAGGGTTGGCGACGCATTTATAGAATAATTTTGTTTTTATAATTTCAGGCTCGGTGAACATTACGTTATTTTGCTTTGTAGATATTTTTATTTTTTTGGCAAAGTTATCATGAAAATTAATAAAAAACTACTAAAACATTTTCGCGACTTCGTCCGCGTAAATTATAGCCTAAGTGACCCTCAGATGAATTAGCTTTAGGATTTAGGTAGTTTATTTCACTAGAAGCCTATTCAATGTAAACAAACAATCAAATATTTCGTCCTTATAATATTGTACAGATGATATAGTAAATATGTTTACATTACTATGTGCTTGTTCATTGCGATTGCAGTAATAATAGATTCTATCGATTTTGATAAAGAAAATTATTTAGAATCTTCTATGCCTATTATTTCTGATATTAAGGTCATGCTATTGACCTTTGAAAAAATATATGTATAAAGTATTATTACAAAGAAGTGGGTAATATTTTGGCTAACAGCTGTATGATTAAAAACATTACACACACACACAACAGCAAATTGTTATCCTTTCTTATAAATTAAGAAATAAAACTACATACGTGTGTATGTATATGTATGGGAAAACGACACTTCATAAATTCCGAACCGATTATTAAAAGAACCTCTTAAATACTAATATCGACATACTAAAGGTAAGCTACTTAAAATATATAATAGACAATTTTTTTTCGATATGCCATTAATATTCCTTTGTATTTAGTTATTTTTAATGTTTTTATACTTTTAAAATAGACTTACCCAACTAACTACAACAGGTCATTAAAGGTGTTTAACGAATCGATATAAATTAAAAGTGTACTTTTATAGTCTTTTTAAACAGATTTTGATCATCATCATTAGGTCTTTTTTAGTCTCCACTGCAGGAGACCCTCTATGTACTGCCAGAGCCATATTTCAGAGGATTTGTCTTACAATCACGCTGGCCAGACGGTTCGTAGAGGTCTCTTTGATATTTAAATAAAATATACTTAAAATATAATTCTAGAACGAAATTTAAATAACTATAAGTTGCCAGCCCTATAACGCACACGGTAGCGCGTCGTCCTCACGCACGCACACACTCACACAGCGGATATATGAAACCGAATGCTTGTCAAACTAAATGGATACAGTCGATAGAGGTGGGACAGTATCGATCAAATATTGTTTGAAAAGTTGAAGAGCTTCAAAGAAAACTTGTAGCTTTGTGAGCTGTAGGCGTCTCGAGTCTGTCATTCATCACTACATATTATAAAACAAAGTTCTCCGCAGCGTCTCTCTATCTTTCTTTCTGTTCGCGATATACTCAAAAACTTTTACATGAATAAAAGAGGAATTTATGAGGAAGGTATATAGGCATAAAACATGCCGGGCGCAGCTGTAGAGGGCTGCTAGTTACATATATAAAAATTAAATAATTATTTACTACGATCCTTTAAAACAAAAAATTAAAGACGTTTGATAATATGGGATCTCTCGCAGTTATGTCAAAATGTATGCATACAAAAAAAATTTTTTGGAAAAACTGTCGAAAGAAAAATGTATTTTAAAAAAAAATACCCAAAAATTAGACAACGTCCACCTAGATTCGAACTGAAGACTGTAACAAGTACCTACCTAGCATGTCAATTTTGCCATTTTGAAAAAAAAAACAAACAAAAACTGAATCGTCTTTGTAATCATTGTACCTACTCACAAAATTTTATAAGCATCGGTTGAAAAATAAGACCTTTTTTATACCAAAAAATATTTGAAGTCATAGGGATTGTTAATAGGTAACTGCGTGACGCGTGATGCATAAGGCGATCTACGAATACTTATATCTCCGACGAAAAAATCGCTCAGAGAAGAATAAAGTAGTTTTCAATTAATAGGCTTGCAAGTGAAACTAGCACCACCCGTAATGTATACTCCTAAATAAGATGAAATTAAAAAAATCTATGTCATACTTCTCTGTCTGCTTCTACGGCAGTATATTACTTGTAATTTTTATTATTACTTTTCATCAATATCAACATATCAAATTAAGAAATCAACTCATTATCGTCAAAAGCTGCCACTTTTGGCGGTAATGAGTGTTCTCTTAATTAACCGAATGCAAAATAATGAAAAGTTAGTAATACAAGAAAATACTACTAAGATATTTATTGCTGAAGAAATTTTGTACTTTTTTCGTTTTGATCTTTTTTAAAAGAAATAGAATTTTATTTTTGTGGCGCTTGTTGACAGTTCTAAGCCCGTTAGACAATAAAACGTAGAACTTTTCACTTCAAAAATAATCGATGAAATATTATCGATAAATAAAAATAATTCTATCGACTCGCACCAACCTCTACGCTTTAGCAGAGAGTCGCGCAAGGTATGTTCGTATTATTATTAACAGGCATAAGGCCAGTTCTACACTGAGTGCAATATTATTTGTTCACCTATCAAAAACAATAAAATATTTATTTTTATTTTATTGTGTTTCCACGGAAGACCAGTGTTGCTGACAGTTATATGACATTTAAATAAAATTATTCTAATACGGTTTTTATCGCGTTATATATGTGTAACAATCGCGAAAACATAAGAAAAAGTTATATGACAGTCAGCAATGTATGCTGAGTGGAACTCACTTTCAGTGGTTTTGGCAATTGTTTCAAATTTTTACAGAATTGGTGAACTTTATTAACTTTGAGTTGAGTTTTTGGTGGGAAGTCAAGGGGTTCAGTTGTCGTTTGCCTTATACATTTTTGCAAATTGATTTAAGTGGACTTTATAATATGAAAATGGTGTAGTTTGGTGTTATAAATGCTCGTGTTCGAAAACAATTTGTGAAATAGTTAAAGTAGACTGTTAAATGGACTCGTATAGATTTGTCGCCAAAATCTCCCACGAGGCTGCCAAAGAACATACGCCATCTTTGATGCCACATACCGTACAACACCGATACTTAGTAATCTCATTATACTGGACATTGGCAGAATCACTGAAATCTCGGTGGAAGCCAAAATTAAAAAGAAGAAGAACTTTGAGTTAACTATTGTTGTTCTGTCCCATTTGTATTCTTATTAAATTAATAAATAATATTAGATATGGATAAAGAAATCCACGCGGGCAAGAGTTGAACTAGTAGTCTTTACTTCTTTACTCGTTGTATGAGTCAAAGCTTGAAATGATGTGACTAAAGTTTGTTCGTTTGAAATATGTGCAGAATATTTAGTTGCATAATCATAAATAGGTATGTTTTTGTTTATATGTATGTTTTATTTAAGATAGGAGTATTTTTTTTTCTAGGTTAAAGTTTTTTAATTTACTTTTCTTGAAATACTAATATACAAGAGTGAATACTTGATTAAATCGGTTCTGATAAAGATTATAAATTATTTTTAACCGACTTCAAAACAGGAGGTTCTCATTTTGACCCGTATGTCCCCGATTATCTCGTGTTTGGCTGGACCGAGATTGATGTGGTTTTGGTATGCAAAGTTGAAGACAGTTCCTTTTTTTAGAAAAGACTTAAGATTATACCAGGGATGGCCGAGCTATGTTCCCGTTATTTCGATAAAAAGCGACAAATATTATATCTTTTTCTACGCCACTGACTTCAACTCAGCAAATTATTGGTATACATAAGTACTCATAGTACGTACTGTATTATATACAATATTTCCTGATGATCGGTTGAGAAGTAAAGGACTAAAAACCTAACAAACAATCTAACAGAACTTCTTACAGAAATTCGAAACATAATGACATTTCCATACAAGTATTTAGACAGCAGCGCAATTTGTATGAAAATATTGTATTTTTCCCAAATTATATCCCACTTGCTGTTACGCGCGGCTTCGCCCGTGTGATATACATAGCCTATGTCCTTGTCAGTACCCTAACCTATGAGTATGCAAAATTTCATGATGATCGGTTCAGTAGATAGGGCGTGAAAGCGTAACAAACAAACAAATAAACAAACAAACTCACTTTCACATTTATAATATTAGATAGGACTAGCTGTTACCCGCGGCTTCGCCCGCGTGATATACATAGCCTATGTCCTCGGTACCCTAACCTATGTGTATGCAAAATTTCATGATGATCGATTCAGTAGGATGGGCGTGAAAGCGTAACAAACAAACAAATAAACAAACAAACAAACTCACTTTCGCATTTATAATATTAGTTAGGATAAGGATATTAGTTAGGATTAGGATTGTATGGAAGTTTAAACATGACTTTAAATAAGTACTTGTGTATGTAGTATTACAATACCATTATATTTTTAACGATCGGAATAATATGAACATGAACATTACGTAATACTATTGAATGTGTATAGTGTATAGCATAGCAGTACCTTAATACCTTTAACATAAATTTGCCCTTGATATTGCCAAAGACAATATAATACTAACGTAATAGACTGCCCACCTCATATAAAAATATTCGACCAAATTAAGGGTGCGAAAAGCAGGCGAATGTATGGCGCAAGAGAGTTGCTTGCTACTCGATACAAGATGGCGGTAATCTGCGTTAGCCTTTAACTTACTAAATATACGGTGTCATTTTAAAATATTATGCCTAAAATATTGTTTTGATTTTTAATAGGATATATTTTGTGAATCATGTTTTATATTCTCATAATACGGTAGATACAATGTTGTGTAGTTTCGAGTGGCGCCATCTATGCGAGTCTATGAGAAGAAATCGTACGATTAAGGCGTTGAGACCACATGATATTGCTATTATTTTACCTGACTGACTCGCCTAGAAGGAGGGTAATTAATGTTTTTCTACGTAAATATGTAAGTATGACTGTTTCAGTGTTCGGCTTGACGGCGACGTGTCATTCATTTCATTAGCCTTGTCTAGATTAGGCCTACTTTAGTCTCCACTGCAGAAGCACAAACCTCTCTGTACTACCAGAGCCGTATATTAGCCAGAGCAGTCAGAGGATTTGGCCTACACTCTCCACGCTGGCCAGACGGGTTGGAAATTTCTTTGATGTTTATAAGCTTTGTTTAGCTTGTGTTTCCTAAGTCGCCTTCTACGACATCCACGGAAAGACTTGGAGTGGTACTATTCTACTCCGTACACACAGAAGCCGTGTGGTTCCCAGAGATTTTTAGTGGCAGCCATTTTTTTGTTTTCATAGTTTCGGAAACAATTATCAAGTTTAACATTGAGCGTGATCTTTGTGAACAGACTAAGGAAGGTTTAGACAGGGCTTGCTATGTTAAGGAAGTTTCTAGATTAAGTATATTTTTCTAGTTTTCTTTTAGTTAAATATGAGACATAATATATTTATTGAAATGGTTGAAAGAAACTCCAATAAATTATGAATAAATGAATAAAAAAAAATTTTTGTGTCTTCTTTTATTAATACAATTGTGAAATAACAAGGACAATAATAAAGGTCAACTGTTAATATGAAAAAAAAAATATGAAAAATAATATTGATAAGCTTTAAAACTTAATAACATATTTGTTCGCTTAACATAATTTAAAATAAATTGTTACATATCTAAAATATTTTATAATTAAAAACACTAAATACTTATACAGCGTACCCAATTAATTACTTATTATAATACTATTATATTAATCTACATTATACAAAGAACAAAAGCTTATTAGTAATAATAAATTTAACTCAATTTAATATTCTAAAGAAAAAATATTCAAAAATAGAAAACAAGTTCTAAAATTACAACCTGCCAGTTCTAAAACAGCACAGCCCTATCCGCCAAACACGCACACATAGACAACCATTGTGTGCGCCGATTACGTGTCGAGCACACAGATCCACAGATAAGGTAATCCCTCTCAATATTAGTGATTTCGAATTACGAATTGTGACACGTTATATTTATTATTTTGCTGTATATTGTTTTATCCGACTGCGTTGAAAAGCGGGTCATGTTTTCGATTGAATGTTTGTTAATTTCGCGTGCTCTGCGGCTTTAATGGATTTATTATTTATAGTCATTATGCATGTTTTAAGTGAGCTAAGTTGGTTATTATATATAACACGAGCTTTTTAGAGTAGCCAGAGGATTTGGCCTACACTCTCCACGCTGGCCAGACGGGTTGGAGAGGTTTTTTTGATGTTTGTAAGCTTTGTTTAGCTTGTGTTTCCTTAGTCGCCTTCTACGATATCCACGGGAAGACTTGGAGTGGTCCTATTCTACTCTGCCGGGAACCACACGGCTCACGGGCGCGAGTACCTGATGCCAATCCTGCAACCACCGGACAGCCAGTTGAGGAAGACACTCCTGACCCTTATATATAAATATAAGTAGTTTATAAGCTCCGTGGCGCAGCGGTCAACACGCCAGCCTGCGACACGGGGGTCCCGAGTTCGATCCCCGGTCAGGTCATGATGGAAAACGATCTTTTTCAGAATGACCTGGGTCTTGGATGTTTATCTATACAAGTATATGTCATAAAATATAGTATCGTTGAGTTAGTATCCTGCGACAAAAGTTCACAACTTACTGTGGGGCTAGCTCAATTTGTGTGATATGTCCCTATATATTTATTTATTATTTATTTATAAAGTCTAACTAAAATTGTGAGTTGACGTCGCTTGGAGAAAATGCGCAGTGCAGTTTGTTGCCGCTTTTTCTGCACTCCGCGGAAGCGGCCTAAACTTAGCCATAAGTAATTATTGACGTCAACAAAAAAATTTTGTTGTAAAAATTGTAAACACAAATATGACAATTAATAAGTGTTCAAAGAAACCTATATTAAATAAACGATTGAATCTTGAATCTTGAACATTTGTATGCTCGTCTGCCCTCAAAATAATACATACATATTATCACATCTTTTACCCTTGCGGGGTAGACAGGGCCCAAGGTCAGAAAACCTAAAGGCCACGTTTAGCGTGTTAGTGGGCGTTTAGGTAGATCTGACACCAGTGTTGGCCACTTACACATACGAAAAACAAACAAACAAGGTAGAAAGCGGAATCAAAATAGTTATATAATATTATGTATGCTTTTTTATGATACGAATTATTATGATTGCAATATAATTCATATCCGTGGACCAATTTTTTCACAACTTCCTTTGTTTAACCAACAAACTACAACATTCACATGTTTAACTTCAAATAGGCAATGGTTCCGTCTTTTTTTTAAATTCAAAATGGCCATTCAGAATATTAATGAAACAAAAAATCAATTTGAATAAGGTAGGAAAGCTATACAAAAAGAAAAAACAAATAAAAAAACTGACTTTATAACATACCCGATAGCAGGTATTAGGTAAAGTACATAATGCGGGTCTAATTGGTACCTCCTTTTATGAAGTCGGTTATTATCATGTACTCCACAAAAAAGGGGCTATGGTCAAGCCTAACATTTGAGACACTCTTCTTTCCGTTGTCGGTTTAAGGTTTAAAAAACTCGTTCCTTTTTAAAAACCTCATTTGTGTTTAGGTCTACATTGTAAAATGATCTAATACGTTAGGCCATTGCTTGAGAATACAAGTTAATCAAAATCACTCTAATTTACTTTATGCACCAAATAAATATATTTCTTTCTTCTTCTTTCTTTCTTTTTTCAGCTAACGCAGTAAAACATTTATAAAAAAAAATTTTGCATTTAAAAAAAAAATATCCCAGTAATTTTTGATAGTTTACGTCTACTATATTGAATTTTTTGCTGACGTTACATAGCCTATGACACTCCAGGGAAGAATTTATACTTCAAAGTCGGTTAAGCCGTTTGCGTTACAGGCGGCAACAATAAAAACATACTTACATACATATACATGGCGAAATTTTGATCGTTCTGGACCCTTAAAGGGGTTATTCAGCCCGTCGATATGAACCATTTTTCCTATGGGACCAATGTTGGAAACTCAAATTTTATTTCGACATTTTCATACAAAAGTTTTCAGCCGCCCGGGCAATTTGTATAGGAATGTCGAAATTTTTTTCGAGTTTACAGCATTTGTCCCATAGGAAAAGCTGTTTATATTGACGGGCTGAATCACCCCTTTAATGGTCCGGAACGATCCAAATTTTATACACGCGAAAAACATTACCCTCTCTGAGTGGGTCAGTCGGATAATTCGTATAATTTGTCAACCATTTATGAAACAAAAATTTTGAAAATCCGACCCCATGACCACCTTATCGACTACTTTTTGTTAATGTTTGATTGTTGATAGAATAACAGACAAAACCACATGGAGGGGATAGCAAACTCCGGGTATCAGGGCTGCCAAGCAACATAAAACATTAAATAGGGTGGATTTTTTTTTTATATATTTCTGATCCTAACTAATATAATAAATGCGAAAGTGAGTTTGTTTGTTTGTTTGTTCGATCATCATGAAATTTTGAACATCATGAGAAGGACATAGGCTATATATCACGCGGGCGAAGCCGCAGGTAACAATACTAATGTAGATTTAAAAAATATTTATTTATTTAATGACTTCCTTAGCAAAAGAGCCATATGAATAAATATTACTTAATTACTTAGTTTCTAACGTATTAAATTTATCATACCGAATAGTAAATTATAGTCAAATAGTTTTCAGCTATATCTCGTCCTATTTTTCCAACTAGCAACTTTTCTGAGTCTGACATCATCTTTTAAAATTATAGCCTATGTCACCCACAGATAAATTAGCTAATTTAAAATTTTAGCTTTATATAATATTTAGCTAAAAAAATTAGAAATTATTTCACCTATAGGATGGAATAATTTCTTCTGTAGTTTCATTTGTCATTCTATTCATCATTTTATTAATTAATCTATCTTAACTTAATTATTAAAAACTAATTTATCATTTTATTCTAGCTCCGTGGCGCAGCGGTCAACACGCTAGCCTGCGACACGGGGGACCCGGGTTCGATCCCCGGTCAGGTCACTATGGAAAAAGATCTTTTTCATATTGACCTGGGTCTTGGATGCTTATCTATATAAGTATATATTATAAAATATAGTATCGTTGAGTTAGTATCCTGCGACACAAGTTCACAACTTACTGTGGGGCTAGCTCAATTTGTGTGATATGTCCCTATATATTTATTTATTTATTATTTATTCAATAAATAAATAAATATGTACGGACAAATCACCAAGTTGAAATAGCCCCAAAGTAAGTTCAAAAGCATGTTGTGATATGGGATACTTACTCATCATCATCATCATCAGGTCTTTCAGTCTCCACTGTAGGAGCATGACCCTCTCTGAACTATCAGAACCATATTTAGCCAGGGCAGTCAGAGGATATGGCTTACACTCTCCACGCTAGCCAGATGGGTTGGAGAGGTCTTTTTGATGTTTATAAGCTTGTTTAGCTTGTGTTTCCTAAGTCGCCTTCTACGACATCCACGGGAAGACTTGAAGTGGTCCTATTCTACTCTGCCGGGAACCACACGGTACTCAACGATTCTATTTTTTATTTCAAATACATATAAAATAAATAAATATATACGGAAAACACACAGATTGAGCTAGCCTAAAAGTAAGTTCAAGACTTGTGTTATGGGATACTTACTCAACGATACTATATATATTTTTTTACGAACACATTATAGATAAACATCCAAGACCCAGGTCAATCTGAAAAAAGAAATATACTTAAAAGATTCAATGAAAACAATCAAACATATAATTATTATTTTAGTTATATTCTCCTTATAATATTAGTTCAATCGTTTATTTAATACAAGTTTCTTTGAACACTTATCTTATTAATTGTCATACTAGTGTTTGTAATTTTTGCAACAAAATTTTTTTTTTGTTGTCGTCAATAATTACTTAACTGCCTCCGTGGTCGACTGACCGTGTCACCTACACGAAATGATGATGATGCCTTAAAGCTAAGTTTAGGCCGCTCCCAAAGCGGAGTGCAGAAGAAGCGGCAACAAACTGCACAGCGCATTTTCTCCAAACGACGCGACGTCAACTCACAATTTTAGTTTAGTTTATAAACTACTAGCTGGTACCCGCGGTTTCGCCCGCATCATATATAGCCTATGTCCTTCTCGGTACCCTAACCTATGTGTATGCAAAATTTCACGATGATCGGTTCAGTAGATACGGCGTGAAAGCGTTACAAACAAACAAACAAACTCACTTTCGCATTTATAATATTAGTTAGGATTAGGTTCTAAGTAAGCTTATAGACTATCAATACTAATTACAGATTTCTCTTATTATTACTCTATGGCTTTAACAATCGCCCATAGACAATTAGACAATGAGTCATTTTGAAGCCATTTATTTTATTGCCACAACCCTAGTTTTAAATCCACTGCTCCTCAATTTTTCGGTTCACAAACAGTATAGCAAAAACTACGTAAGTGCGAGCGAGAGGCAATATAGAGGGAGAAAGAGAGGGGTATAGATTGGGGGCATATGTAGGAGCGGGATAGAGATATAATTAAAAGTTTTGTCGCGCAGCCTTTCTGAGGGAAAGGATGGTCGGAACAAAAGTGGTATGGAGGCAGCATTGTTAAAAAATAATAATACAAAAGTAATGATTATAAGTAATAATATAAATCAACACCACCGTTTCAGCTTGTCCCAATGTGAAATAGGTTCATTAAAGAGATTTTTCCATCCAATTTTTTATTCCTCTTAAAACCTTCTAAATTTGTGATTTTTTTATAGATATAACTTTTATCCTCTTTCACACTCTTTTCTCTGGCCATGTATTTGAAATGGCAATGGATAAAAAATGATTTTAATGTTAAAATATGGCATTACGGTTTTTTTTGCTGACATATATTCTGTTTTAAGTAGAAAAAACCTAATTTTCTTATTCTTTTTCATAAAAGTTTATGGGTAAAAGTCAGGGAAGACAATTCCTATCCCAACTTCCCAACTCTTATGAGTATTATTAATCAATCATAAATATCATAATCCTAACTAATATTATAAATGCGAAAGTGAGTTTGTTTATTTGTTTGTTTGTTACGCTTTTACGCCGTATCTACTAAACCTATCATCATGAAATTTGGCATACACATAGGTTAGGGTACCGAGAAGGACATAGGCTATATATCACACGGGCGAAGTCGCGGGTAACAGCTAGGTAATTGTAAAACAATATAATTTTTAATATTTTTACTGACCCTTGGGTTTTTTTTTCTTTATCACCACGTAAACAAAAGCAATGCGTCTCAAAACAAGAGGTGTGCGTAAGAATTGTTGAGTTATTTTTGTTACAAACGAGGTGAAGATTTTTTAAATATAATTATTTTATTGAATATACTTAAGTGTCATTAACCTTACAAAAAATAATATATATCTGGAGTAGTCTCCACACATTTTCTGTTCCGTTTTTACGAGAATATATTTCAATAAGTTTCGTTTATATCCCTTTTAACCGACATTAAAGGAGGAGTGTTGTGTTTGGATTGCCGTTATTATTTTATTTATACTTTTATTCTAACTCGTTCAATCATTAAGTAATACTTTTTATTATTTGAGTAATTAGCTTCGTCTGCTCAGACAAAGATTTTATTTTTAAAAAAGTGCTAAGTATATTAAAATGTAATTTGGATTTTATACTGAAGTACTGGGACTAGGTACTGGGTAGATAGTTGCCTCATGGTAGCGTAGCGTAACGTGCCCAAAAGGTATCAAATAATACATAAATAAATTAAATGAATTATTAATATAAATTAAAAAATATATATTGTATCCGTGGCGCAGTGCAGAGCTTGTAGTTTCACAACTCCTATCGCATAAGGTTTGTTTCATACTCATCACATAGATGGTGTTGATTCCGAAACGCTAGTAGTCAGTCTGTAGCTTTTAAACAATTAAATACATAATACTCAATAAGATAATTAAAATGTGTTATGACATAAAAGTGCCTTCTATTTATCTGAAGAAACGCGAGTTTTTGAGTTTTATGTACAATTGGCAGAATTTAGAGATTGGGAGGTTTCTGGTGGGAAGTCAAGGGGTTCAGTTGTCGTTTGCCTTATACAATTTTGCAAATTGATTTAAGTGGACTTTATAATATGAAATTGGTGTAGTTTGGTGTTATAAATGCTCGTGCTCGAGAACAATTTGTGAAATAGTTAAAGTAGACTGTTAAATGTACTCGTATAGATTTGTCGCCAAAATCACCCACGAGGCAGCCAAAGAACATACGCCATCTTTGATGCCACATACCGTACAACACCGATACTTATTATCTCATTATACTGGACATTGGCACAATCACTGAAATCTCGGTGGAAGCCAAAATTAAAAAGAAGAAAGTAAGAAAGAGATTGGGACCATAAAATGTCTATGATACATAAATGGATAAAAATTCGCGTCGTGTGACTCGGTGCCGTACATTCATTTGGGCGAGCGGGTGTTGTACGGGTCAATGCAGCCACACGGGGTGAAATCGTAGAATTTTCAAATTTTAACTACAGTGAAATTATTAATTTTTTTTGAAGTGAAATCTTTTTTAGCGGCGCTTTGCGCTTTTTGTATTGGAAAAAAAAAGACGAAATTCTTTTTTAAATAATTGATTTATTTCATAAGTACAAAAAAAGAGACAAATACATAAAAAACACGTCACTCAAAGGTACCCATTATGCTGGCTGCATTTCCTCTCTGAATTGGCAATGGATATCCTTTGAACCAGGTACCAGCCAGAGCGGTTGTCTATGGGAAAAAATGTTAAAGTCGCAACAGGTCACGTGACCGATAGATTCGTCAGATAACAATAAGGGGAGCTAAGTTAGATAAAAAAGTGTTTTTTTTTTCTCTCGATTCTTAAAACTTTTTTTGAAAGTATTAATTTTCTTGAACGTAAAATATTATACAAAAACTAAGACAACAACAGACTGGAACTCTTAATATTTTAAATTTTAGACGTTAAAAAGTTTCCTGAATTTTATTATGATTTTTTCTTTTGATGTAAATAAATTGTAATATTTGAAAACAGAAATCCTTAAACGTAATTTAATCATAAAACATAAGTATTATGTTGTTTTAAAACAAAATTATATTACAAAATCAATGTTACTTTATACGACGCTAATTTATAAACTCAGCCATGAAAAAGATTTTTATCTGCCTTTATAAATTGAATTACGACATATTTGTAAGTACTTAAAGTTAAAAATAACTTAAATTTACCGCCCGTGTGAATCGATTCTGCGTCGTATCCATTTGCTTGAAATTGCTGTTTAGTCCGCGTTCACAGTGGAGGGCTTTTATTTTTAGTTTTAACCGACTGCGTGGAAAGAGGATAATGTTTAGATTTGACAGGTTTGATGATTGAGGCATTTGTTTTGTATATATGTTTACATATAGCATATATAGGTAAGATAT
The DNA here is from genome assembly GCA_963082605.1 of Rhodophaea formosa. Lineage (NCBI taxonomy): Eukaryota > Metazoa > Arthropoda > Insecta > Lepidoptera > Pyralidae > Rhodophaea > Rhodophaea formosa. The sequence continues at coordinate 1,860,795 of OY720229.1, read as the reverse complement.
GGATTTCTTAGTGATAGTATGTAGCCTATTAAACATCATAAAAAGAACGTTTTGCTTCACTTTATATTGTATATGGAAATTTTACTTAAACCGTTGTAAGGAAAAGAGTACTAGGACATTTATAAAAATCTACTTTTATGTACCTGTTTTTATTATCGAGAATAAGAACCGAAAAGAGAAAATTTACTCTATCTTGATCTAAAATGCATCCGAAAATGGCGGAAAATGGAAAAAATATTATATACTGGCCATTTACTCGCAACTTCGCCCACGTAAATTATTACGGAAGCCGTGCTGCTCGAAGATTATAACCTATGTCACGATGCAGATAAATTAATTTTCATATATATTTTATAAAGAATTTTGAAAATCAGTCCAGTAATTTTGAAACCTATTCTATACAAACAAACAATCAAATATATAACTTACTATAGATCGATATACTTTTATGGCTTTTCCAAGATGGCGTGGACATGACTTAAAACTTACAAAAATAAGAATTCGATTCTCGATCAGTCGTTTCTACATACCTCTATATTTCGAGCTCTGTAATACTGGTAAACTCAGGAGTCAAATAATCAAAGTTTTTTTCTTTGATTATATAAACATAAACTTCTGATGAATTAGTTTCTAAGAGTTCTTTTTTATTTACTTGGTCTAGTTGCATACCCACTTAATTTATTAAAATTAAAAAAAGGATTCATGCAAAAGTTATATCTTTGGACATGTCAATGTTCAAGTAATAATAAAAATAGACTTTATTGGAAATTGCACTCTATTCAAAGACGTTAAGTCACATTTTCCATTCGCAAAGACTTGAAGATTATTTGAAAACTGTACACGATGTATATGTGTGCGTGGAACGGTTCACACGACGCGATTTTGTTTTGAAAACAATAATCGTTTTTTGTTTGGTTTGTCACTGGCCAGTTACATTTTTCTTTAGATGTTTGTATGAAACCTTTTTTATTTATCGCACCTTCTTTTGGGAGAATTTATTTCAAATACTTTGTTTTTAAACCCCTTTGCTTTAAATCTATGAATGGCATTATACTTTTTAGTGGACTACGGCAGGGAAGGTTGTTTTCCCTGTGTATTTATATATGTTTGCTTTATAATATAGTCGACGAAAAAAATTTTTTTTTTGACCAAACGCAAACTGGTTTATTTTCATAAAAAGAATTATATTATTTAAAAAAAAATACACCTAGGTGCTAAGTTAAAGTTTGTATAGAACTTTTCGACAAACAAAATCGATAGTAAATGAGACAATGTAAATAAATTAAATGACTTATACAAATGTCTTCAGCTGATCAAACAAATTCACATTGGAAATTCGCTATGACGCCATCTTATTTTACTCATGCTGCCTTAGTTTTCACAAAATGGCTCCGTTAAGATTTTCTTTGCAGCCAGACACATTTTTATTTTTGACTAGCATCCGACCCCGGCTGCGTCCGGGTATGAATTATACCTATACATCTACTCATGAATCACTCTATCGTATGGTGAAAACCACGTGAAAATCTGTGCAGTAGTTTTTGAGTTTATCGCGAACAGACAGACCTACAGACAGACGCGGCAGAGGACTTTATTTTATAATATGTAATGATTATACAGAATATAAAGGTATCTTGCCTGAGTAGTCAGAGGATTTGGCCTACACTCTCCACGCTGGCCAGACGGGTTGAAGAGGTGTCTTTGATGTTAATAAGCTTTGTTTAGCTTGTGTTTCCTTAGTCGCCTTTTACGACATCCACGGGATGACTTGGAGTGGTCCTAATCTACTCTGCCGGGAACCACACGGCATCTTATGCCGTGTGGTTCCCGGCAGAGTAGATGCTGTACGGCTCTGGTAGTACAGAGAGGGTCGTGCTCCTGCAGTGGAGACTGGAAAGACCTGATGATGATGATATAGGTATCTTATCAAATAAGTAGTTATCTTTTCTAATATTATAAAGAGGAACAATTTGATTGTATGTTTGTTTACATTGAAAAGGCTCCGAAACTATTGGGCTGATTTTCAAAATTCTTTCATCTATAGAAAGCTTTTTAATCTGCGGGGACATGGGCTATAATTTACGCGGACGAAGCTGCGGGAAAATTGATAGTGCGTTATAAATTTAAAAGATTTGATTGTGTGTTTGTTATGGATAAACTCGAAAACTACTGAACAGATTTTAAAAATTCTTTCATGTATCGAAAGCTGCAATATAAACTGTAATTTACGCGTACGGAGTCGCAGAGAAAGCAAGTTATCTCATAATAACCTTCGATAAATTTATAGCCGGGAAAAAATTAGAAAAATATAGCATTTTTTGCGGTCAAGTGTATTTTGTTTCCACCGGTAGTCCCATAGAAAAAGTTGACCATTTTGAAGGGTTGAGTCGCCCATTAAAGTCAGTGCATTCATAAAATAGATAATAATAACGTATATTTCTTTGCACTTAGTCCAAAAACATTATTAAAAAAGTAAAGAAAGAAATGACATGATAGTTGAAATTCATCGTTAAATGGCAGTCGTTAAGCTATGTCAGATGCCTTAAGGCAGCTTGAAAAATCTGACACCAGTGTTGGCCACTTACACATACGAAAAACAAACAAACATCGTTAAATACTCAAATATATTTATCTCAAAGATAAACATATCAGTGACCGTACATTTAGCAACGTAGTATATACATATGTAATAATTAACATAACACCGAGTCATCAAAATTATCTTGAGTCATTGCTGCGTTATGTATAATTGTGTATGTTGTGTTACTTACATGGTATGATCGGCATACTTGCTTACATCATAATGGTCTCAACGTTTTTTTTTTTTTTTGAATGGACTACGTAGCTAGCTCCAAGTGAGCTTTCGCTACTTCACCGGACTTTTGAGGTGAGGGCAGAGTGCCCTCAACCTGTAAGGCAAACATCACCAAAGGGTTCCCAGGAGGGACGAACCTCGGCTTTGGGCGTTGCCTGGGTGCGCAAGGCTTGGAGAGAGCAAACTCTCATATGCCTGATGGGCCGCGATTTGCATGCATAGCCTGAAAGGCCGAACTGAGAAACAATGGCAAAGCCTTTAGAGAGCAGCAACTCTCATGTTTTGCCGTATGGGCCGAATGGTCTCAAAGTTGTCTCAACCTCTAATTTGTACGATTTTTTCAGGCAATTCTACAAAAGATGGCACTACTGGGTAGCGTCAGTTATTACTTTGCGTCTACCATCCTAATATTATAAATGAGTGAGTGAGTTTGTAACGCTTTCACGCCCTATTTACTGTAATGATTATTATGAAATTTTGCATACACATGGGTTAGGGTACTTAGAAGGACATAGGCCATATATCACGCAGGCGAAGCCGCGGGCATGTGGTCTCAACGCCTTAATCGTACGATTTGTTCTCAGAGACTCGTATAGATGGCGCCACTCGAAACTACACAACATTGTATCTACCGTATTATGAGAATATAAAAACATGATTCACAAAATATATGTTATTAAAAATCAAAACAATATTTTAGGCATAATATTTTAAAATAACACCGTATGTTCAGTAAATTAAAGGCTAACGCAGATTACCGCCATCTAGTATCGAGTAGCAAGCAACTCTCCTGCGCCATACATTCGCCTGCTTTTCGCAACCTTACTTTGGTCCAATATTTTTGTATGAGGTGGGCAGTCTATTACGTTAGTATTATATTGTCTTTGCCGCGGGTAACAGTTAGGATTATGATGAAATAAAAGCAATATTTTGGCATAATATTTATTAATTATATGTCAGTTTTAGCAGTTTAGGCTAACGCGGATTAACGCCATCTTGTGACCAGTTCCAAACAACTCTGCAGCGCCGTCGTTTAAATATGACCCCTTACCAGCAAACGTACATATCAATGATATATAATTAAAATCTACTAGATTATTGAAAAAGCGAAAAATCCACCTTTAAAATACTTCTTGATTGTGAATAATGATGTCACCTAAAATTAATCTCATTTTTTTCTACATAACGGTTTCAAAATATATTTTAATTCATTATTCTAAACACTAAAGTCTTGTTTGGAAACTTCGATAATCTTTTAATCAACATTATCTACCTAAAATCTGTCCTGTTTCATACGGGTCACGAGAGCGAAGTCGCGGGCAAAAAGACGTATTTTAATTTGGTGTTTATCGTTAGAAATCGACAAGTCCGAAGAGTTTTTGCGGAAATATGGCTCTAAAAATGAATTAACTAAAATACACGACAAACAGTATGGGGCCACAGTACATGCGGGGTATACAGATAAAACAAAAAGATTTGTTTCAGTACGACTACGTACTAGACTGGCTACTGAAAATAATAAAGGCTAAAATATTTATTTAAAAAAGAATTAAAAATCTGCAAAGAGATTATCTATGTCTTATCAATTTATCTCTTATTATAATTTTTTTTATTGTATATAACATGAAATCGGAGAAAAGAATATACGGCATGAAAAAAAATAAAAGACCGCTGCAGAGCAGAAAGCCAAAGGCTTTCTGCTCTGCAGCGGTCGTTTCCCAAACGTTTGACTGGTAGTCTGTAGCTTATGAACACTAATTTATACTTCAACCATAGATAAATTACAGTTATCTAAATTGACGTGAAAAATTATCTGAGTACAAGCCTACTTTTTCGCTAAATTTATCATTGAATCTTTATAGACCAGTAAGTTCATAATGTTGCATACTAAAATACTTTCCTTGGACGTAGAATGGATATTTAAGGACGTATCGCGATAATAATTATCGCGATACGTCCTTAAATCCATTCTGATTACTAATTATTAGTAATCAGATCAACTGATTTAGTACGAAAAACTCATTTTGACATTAATTTTCATAAAAATGAAACCGATTTCAATCATTACACTGAAAATATATCATTTACAATAAACAAAACTTTTTAAATCAGTTAATGAATGAAATACTAAAAAACAAAACAAATATTCTTCCTACTAATTACGATTAATAGTTCCTTCGTGATAATGGTCCATGTATTTGGATCGAAATATCAAAAACCCAAAGAAACCACACAATATGGTAATCATCCATCACAACTCACGGTAAATATCCCGATATGTTAAATTCTAATAAAAATTTATATATAAAAACCACTTTTAGTATGAATCCTTTTTTTTTGAGTCGGAAAAAAGTTGATTCTTATAAAACTTCGTTGACTTCGTTCAGTAACTTAGACTGAGCTTTCCCATAAGGGGTTTTAAAAATTGTTGTAAGGTATAATTTAAAAGATTGAGCCCCGATCAAGCTTGTAAGCTATCTTTTACGAATACGAGCATTGAAGATTACGTTTAAAAACATTGCAACCTTTGAGATAAAGAACATATTTCCGCACAGAAGAAAGCAATTTTTTAGACCTCTTGCATTCTTGTACAATTATAACATTTATTTATTTATTAACAAAATTGTTACAGTTACACCAAAGCACTGAAAAACTTAACCTAGGACTACTTAACATGTAGCCTTTATTGGATATTAAATTATGCTAATTTCACGAATCTCAAATAGCTTTTGTACATAACCGGTAAAAAAGAAATGTTTGTGAATTATAATTTAAGCTCGTACATGATTAACTTCAATATTAAAAAACTAGTTGAGTTAGATTTACAATAATAGTCTAATCACAAGAAAACCTGTCTCATATATTAACAGACAATTATTACATTAAGTAACGATTTAGTATTACTTTTCTTTATTTGCGTCATTATCATAATAGTTATAAACGTAACCAAATTATGGCAAAAGTTCATATCTTGTATGTAGGTATAATGGATAATTGTATGTTACTGAAATAAACTAGCAGATTGGATAATACTTTGCCGTATTTTGATTCAATTTAAGCATTTATGTAGCTCTTTATTTTTAGTTATTTGTGGACGTACTTAAGAGTCTTACTTGCGTGAAGAGTGTAGGCCAAATTCTCTAACTGCTCTGGCTAATATATAGCTCTGGCAGTACAGAGAGGGTCGCCTGCAGTGGAGACTAAACTAGACCTGATGATGATGGTAATGATTGACATACTTTAAAAAACCGGCCAAGTGTGTGTCCGGCCACGCGCAGTGTAGGGTTCCGTAGTTGCGAATGACAACTTTGAGTTCACACTATTCACACTCGCACCTTACAGTTTAACGACCCAAAACATCTAACAATGAAAATAGTATGAAATTTTACAGTTTATAAGTTGGTTGCCTATAACTTTTTAGTTTGTACTTAGAACTCAGCTCTGATAGTTTTCCTTTAAACTTCAGTATATATACTACTGCTGTAATTTTTTTTACGTATCTATATATAACCGTTTAGCAGATAGAGGGGGACTTACCTCTAACAAAAATTCGCACTTTAAAACCAAATATTTCGGAAACGGATCCCTAAATCGAAAAATGGTGTTCTCAACCTCACAATATTTTTGAAAGACCTATTTAACGATACCACACACGATGGGTAAATAGAGAAAAAAAAATTACTCTCCCACTTTACTAGTATGGGAGCTACCCTAAAAAAAATTTTTTTTCAACTTTTTATTCTACCACTTTTTTGCCATGATTAATATACATACCCATACCAAATAACAGCTTTCTAGTACTTATAGTCTCTGCGTAAAACCGCGGACGGACAGACAGACAGACAGACAGACAGACAGACATGGCGAAACTATAAGGGTTCCTTGTTTACTACGGAACCCTAAAAAAGGGTCAATTACACCACACGGGATTGCCGATTAGGCTTTTGGTTTCAAAGCAAATTGATTGTAACAATAATTCATCTCCCTTTCCGTCAATATACTGCACAAATTAATATATTCACGTAAAGTAATATTGCATGTACGACGCCAAACGACGGTACGGAATTATTGCGACTGTAGCCTGTAAAATATTGCTTCAACTTTAAATAAGCATTCCTTTAAGTTGACTTAAAAATATTATAGTTCCCATGAAAACATTTAACGTGAAAAAATTACCAATGCCTATTAATAATTTAAGTATAAAAATCAATTTAATTTAATGTGTGACAATCGCGAAAACTTTAGAAAACATTAACAAAGCCTTCTATCGAAATATAATTAAACGTTGCACAAAAATTATAACAATAGTTAATCTTGTTATCGCAAATATACTACACCAATCATTATATTTACGTAAAAAATATTGTGTGTACGTACACGCCGCGCTTGTGTGCGTGAAGCTCCGAGACGCAGGGCTGGCAACGATAAAGTTTTTTGTTGATTTCATTACAATTTAGTAATGGGTTTGTTAGGTATCTCTTTGTTTAAGAAACGTGTATTAAAATGTGTGCAGATATTTATGCACACTTTAAATGATATGTAATGTTTTCAGGAGTCATATATTTATGTACATATGTGTGTATTTATGTGAGTTTCTTAACAATGCCTACTAATTTCATAAATAGGTATAACTTAACGAAGCTAAGTACAGGATTATAAAAACCAAAATTGGTTTAAGACTGATTTTTGTTTTTTTCATTTTATTGAGCAGATTTGGACACGATTTAAACCGTAATAGTTAAATAATTTAATATTTACATTCATCTCGGCGCCTGAGGTTAATAACATGTCTCTTTATAAATACCTTTTTGTGCCAAAGTCCTTTACTATGTATGTATATATATTACCCTACTACTAGTAAATAAAATGTAGTCTGTCTCATCTATCTCCACACGAAAAGAAAACAGTAACATTGACTTTATGGTTTAAAGATAAAGATAAAAATAAAATTGTTTCATTTGACAAAAGCACATAAATTAGCCGTTGCTAGGTGACTAACGAGTGTTACATTCACATTTATAGCATTATTGTATATACGGATGGTGGAGAAGTATACTTTAATTAATATTGAAATTCAGAAAGGACTTAGCAAAGTATAGTCAACGCAGAAAACGATGTTCATCTAGTAGTTATTTATGTTATTTCGCTTAATCTAACCTAAAGAGAAAATATTTGATTGTTACACATTTGATTAATTTTATTTAAATATAAGAAAAGATTTAATTGGATGTCTGTTTGTAAAATATAAACTCAAAACTACTTAACCGACTACCTGTTGCCCGCGGCTTCAACCGCGTGATCCTAACTAATCCCAACTAATATCCCATCCCAATCCCAACTAATATTATAAATGCGAAAGGGAGTTTGTTTATTTGTTACGTTTTCACGCCGTATCTACTGAACCGATCATCATGAAATTTTGCATACACGTAGGTTAGGGTACTGAGAAGGACATAGGCTATAAATCACGCGGGCGAAGCCGCGGGTAACAGCTAGTCGACTATAATTTCGCCGTCAAAGCCGCAGTATACTGCTAGTACCTATTTGTCAATATTGAACCTAATTAAAATAAGGGTTGTTTGCCAACCCTAGGATCTCAGCGTGTGAGCGGGCTAGCACCAGTCATCGTTTGTTTCACACAGACACGATCCGGCTCCGATGCCGAGCGCCCGTGTCGCTGTCAAATTGTAGCGCGCGCGTTTGCTTATTTTTGTCAAACGTACGCCATATTGTTTTATTGTCCCCAATATTACCATTAATTCAAAACATTAACGAAAAATACCACAATTATCAAAGACTGAAAACAACTATGTGTTTATTATAAATTAAGATTTTTTTTTGTTAAGTGACATGTTATTATCATAGCTAAGTAGGTATTAGATTAAATTGTACCAATTAAAAATTTCAAAACCGGTTCCGGTTGTCGTTTGAATTTCGAAATCGGGCAATTACAGAAAAATTAACAAACGTGAGTGCGCGTGTGTCTAAAAATAATTTGTTGAAAAATAAACTGGTACGGAACATACAGTGTTGTTATAGTGCAATGTCTACGATGAATAGTTATAAATAATGTTGCATTTCTTACGCCATTGTTCTTGATAATGTTTTTATTTCCGAGAGAAATGAACGCTATCTGTGTGTTTGTGAAGTTAAAGTGATTACGTGGATATAGCCTTTGTCTTTTGGATTACACAAATATGGATAAACCTACGTTCAAGGTATGTAATTTTATTTTTATGGATTTATTCTTGTGCCTAAGTATATACCATTCAAAAATAACAAGCAAAATTATTACTCATTATTTTAAATTAAGAACCAAAATCTGATTAGATTATGGAATTATCGATTCTTATTTCGAAAAGCAAAAAAAAATAAAATCACCTCTATGAACTTCTTTTGCTGCTAAAGACGTGTGACGTCATCTATTGTTCTACTTCAGTGATTCTGCATTGTTGAGATTTCGTATTTCGAATCGCGCATTATTCCTTTTCCGAATATTGTTTACTTTTTAAACTGTTGGCACTTTCTTTGTCTTACTCATTCTATAGTTTTCGTAAAATTAAATTTGAAATTATTTTTAGGGATTATTTTCTAACTAGGTGTTATACCTATGTTCAGTGAGATCGATGATGATGACAGTGGCCAAAATAATAATTTCACTAGCAGAAATAGAAATACATATATATTTTTATTTTATAATGAAAGGATTCATACTTGCCTATTTTCAGTTCAGATAGGTTGTCTGTCTAATTATGTTAATTCACCCTCTATGCGTGCAAAACCACGAGCAATGGCTAGTTTCGGACATATTTTTATAACCCAATTAAGTTAAATTGAATAAATGGAGATTGTCGGAATAAAAAGCAAATAATTATTAGTGGACTGAAGTAAGTACCTACTGAACCCTACCGCTGCGCCGTATCAGCATTCGCTAGAGTTGCGACACGCGTTGTAAATATCGTAGTCGATATCGATAAAAACGGAATTTTGAAATGTAAAGGTTATCTGTCGTTTGTCGTAATTGCGATTACACATTGCCACGGTAAGCTTAATTATGATTACGTTTAATTTACTATAATGACCTTTTGTCTAAAATTTTTAAGTTTACTGCCTAGTAATATTTATGTGGATATTTCGTTGATTGTATTTACAAAGAAACAAAATCTGACAACAGTGTCGACCACTTACACATACAACGATGCATTATGTAGGTATAGTGCGATTATAGGAAAAGCTGGATGATAAAATATACCACAACAAAACATATTTATATACCTAATTAAACCAAAACGCTACGCTGCATAGCGTGTAACTATTCTTAACAACTTTGCTCGCGATAATGATAAATTGATAATCCCTTGGGAATAGCAAAATTCCATAATGATCGCATGGATCTAAGAATAATCAGGATATGCCCTTGGAAAATGTAACAGTGACGCACATAAAAATCCCTACACTCGTGTCGCGACACTAGCGCACGCACACATCGGCACAAAAATCCCTACACTTTTCCCCGGTCAAACGAAATGTCAAATTTCCCAAATGTCAAATACATGCTGCACACATGTAACTTGATGTGACGTAAGTTATGCTTCACTTTTGATGTGTCTAATGCCGGGTCCATATTATTCCTAGGTCCATGAATGATCGATACAAAAAGCGTAACAAACAAACATAACTCTAGTAAGGGTTCACTCACATGACTGTGAAGTCTATGCCCACTTTCAAATATTATTTTAGGACGACTACCATTATTTTATAAAAAAATACTGAAAACGATATACTAAAAAAACATTTAATTTCGAAACGAAGAAGCAAAACGAGTAAACTTTATTAGGACAGGTAACACTCGAAAACGTGCACCTTATTGCCATTACATAAGAGTCATTTTCCCATGGTTACAGTGTAGCCGCCGTAAATCTATGAATACTTGTAATATCGTTTGTCTTGCTTCAAACTTCAACTTCCTGAGTGACGATAAACGCACAACTCGAACTGTATTACATAACTAGCTGTTCCCGCGACTTCGTTCGCGTAGATTATAGCTCGTGTCATCCGCTGATAACAAACCTTACCCATTGATTTTTTTTCAATTAAGTACTTAGTTATTTTTTTATTAATTTCAGTTATAATTATATTAATGTATAATAAAATATATATAAGCTCAACCTTTTGCAATTAAAGGATAAAATTACGCTAGCAACAGCTAGTTTAGATGATATGACAATTAAGTCTAGTTCACACGCGGTGAGTATTTTAGTCGAGTAGCGAGTATTTTAGTGACTTGCCGTGTTTGAACACAAGCTTTTTTAATCCCCGACGCAAAAAGAGAGGCTCTGTTTCGTGTCTGTACAACGGGTGAACTGATTTCGATGCGGTTTTTTTATTTGAAATTGTAAACAGGTTCCTTGGCGATGGCGTTTAGACGACGACGATGTTTTATCAAGCCCTTAAGGCGCTCTTATAGTAACACTAGCGCCACCCAGCAATTAAATTCCTTAAATAATAAATGGTATCGAATTTTAAAAATCTAACAAGTACAAAACTACTAAATTACGTAAAGTATTTTTTGTTTATTGCAAGTAATTTACTAGTGCCATATTTAAAGAGAAAAATCGATTAACGCCAAAAGTGGCCACTTTTGGCGTTAACCTGTTTTTCTCTTATTTTATCAAACGAATATTAGTGAAAATGAAAACAAAAATACTACAAGTAAATTACTAGTTTTGTACTTGTTAGATTTTTAAAATTCGGTATAATTTAGGATTAAAAGAATTAATTGCTGGGTGGCGCTAGTGTTACTATAGGAGCGCCTTAACAAGCTGGATGGATTTTCGTGTCGGGAGATTCTTAAAATTGTTAACTTTAAGTATACATATAATAAACTTGTAGTCGAGTAAATTAGTAGGGATAGTCGAGCCGATAGAGTCTGCTCTTTTTTTTGGTGAGTTGCGCCTCCCATCACCCTTATTGCTTACTGCATCAACAGCTAAACATATGGGTTTTTGGTGGGAAGTCAAGGGGTTCAGTTGTCGTTTGCCTTATACAATTTTGCAAATTGAGTTAAGTGGACTTTATAATATGAAATTGGTGTAGTTTGGTGTTATAAATGCTCGTGCTCGAGAACAATTTGTGAAATAGTTAAAGTAGACTGTTAAATGGACTCGTATAGATTTGTCGCCAACAGCTCCCACGAGGCTGCCAAAGAACATACGCCATCTTTGATGCCACATACCGTACAACACCGATACTTAGTATCTCATTAAACTGGACATTGGCAGAATCACTGAAATCTCGGTGGAAGCCATAATTAAAAAAGAAAAGAAAGCTAAACATATCCTTTCGGGTCGTTTTAGTGGAGTATACTAATGGCTGCAAAATATTTACTTATGAATAATACTCGGACCAGTGCGAACGATTTTTGTTCAATGGCGAGAGTTTAATACTAAAATACTACTAAACTTACGTACTAGCCATGTGTGAACTAGGCATTACATCCCACACAAACATCACAAATCGCAGCAAATGTATTTCCGCGATGACTTCTATCATAACTAAGACTCATAGTTTTCGAAGTCAATCGCTACGTCAACATACATTGCGTAGTGCAATTGTAAAAATGGTCGATGTTCGTAATAGAAGCGGTAATGGATACTGTACATTCTGTATCGCTCTTAGATAGTTGTCGTACGGTGGTAGGTCCGTATGTATCATAAGGGCATAGGTAGCACGTGCCCTGGGCCACGAACTTTTCGAGGCTCCCAATTTGCTTCATCATCAATATCAGGTCTAATTTTGGTCTCTACTGTAGGACCACGACCCTCTCTGTACTACCAAAGCCATATATTAGCCAGAGCAGTCAGAGGATTTGACCCTTACTCTCCATGCTGGCCAGATGGGTTGGAGAGGTCTTTTTGATGTTTATAACCTTTGTTTAGCTTGTGTTTCCTAAGCCGCCTTCTACGACATCCACTGAAGATTTCTAGTGATCCAATTCTAGTCTGCCGGCAACCACCTGGCAAAGTCCTAATAAATAACCGAAATAACTTGCTCAACAGAAAAGCTTAAAAAATACGTTTAATTTCAAATGATGTTACACAATGCGTAACGCAGTTGTTTGTTATTAAAATAATTGTTTATCATAATCATCATTCATCGGACATGTTTGGCATCATGTTTGTATCAGTAATCTATGAATTTTGATTGTTGTAGCATTGATAAAGTTAAAGATACCTCTAGCAAAAAGTATTATCTCTACAAAAACGAACTTAATTATTGTACCTCTAGTTTCGCCCATGAATTCACTCCGTCTCTTAAATAAAACCAAGCGTAAACATAGCTCAATGAATTTGCTCTTTGAAGTGGCAGTGGACGGGACACATACCGCGTAGAACCTTAACCGCGTAATTTTATAAATATAATGAACAAGTGGTGTTCACCTTCAAAGGTTTGCACATCTAGCTTAAGTATTAGATAATAAGAAATATTTGAATGTAATGTTGTAGCATCCATTGGTGAACCTATAAATAAAAAAAATAAAAAAAATATATACTGATCATCATTTTTTTTTTTAGTCTCCGCTGCAGGAGCTTGACCCTCTCTGTACTATCAGAGCCATACTTTAGCCAGGCAGTTTAGCAGGTCTGAGGATTTGGTCTACACTCTCCACGCTGGCCAGACGGGCTGGAAAAGGCTCTTTGATGTTTACAAGCTTTGTTCAGCTTATGTTTCCGCTTTCTACATTATCCACGAGAAGACTTGGAGTGGTCCTATTCTACTCTGCCGGGAACCACACGGCATAATCTTTTGTATACTTAATTAAAATAAAATTAGTAACGTGATTGAAGCCGCGGGCGTTCGCTAAATATATTCTATATTTAAAAAGCATCCTCCGCTACGCCATTTTGAAACAATATGACTGTGTTAACTCAAGGGCCGTTCAAAAATAGCTGGTCTAATTTCTCCTTTGCCGATTACGATGCGTTGGTGTGCGGATCGGTTTTTAGAATTCTGCGTACGGAACCTCTCCAGTCCTTAAGGGTGCTCCTTGGCCATTTCGACTATAAAAATGGTCAAACATTTAATAAAGCACAATACCCAAAAAAAAAACATATATTGTAGACTGGTTTTTAATCTTTACTTGTTGAGGAGGACGTTTCCCGCGTAAAAAAGTACCGCGTCCGCGTATATCAACATTTTTATTGCAAATATTCATTAACTAGTAACTCTTTGTCTTAGAGTCACGGAATTTTTATGTTCAATACAATACCAATCAACCTACAACCAAACCAGAACTCTCCCGAGGAATTTTTATTTTACAGATTATTCTTCTTTTTAATATTAAATTTATGTTATTTAATATTTTGAATGCGCGCGGGCGACGGGCGGCAGTCGGCCGTTGGCTTTCTGACGAGGAACTTAAGGTTCAAAACTCGGCCCATATCCTGAAGGTCATTAGCGCATGTTCGAGCCTTAAGAGCGTATACTAGCAGTATTTTTTCAATATGGTTTCCATACAAATGTATTTCTCTATTTTCTCGCTGAAAACTGATTCTAGAGCCACAATTCTTTTTTCATAAAATCTAGTACTAAAATAGGAATGCCCCTATTTTTTATTTTTTCCAAAAAAACTGTTTTTGTACATTTTTTTTTCTTTTAAACGCGTTTTTGAAAAAAATAAAACATAGGGACATACCTATTTTAGTAATAGATTGTATGTAAAAAGAATTGTGCCTCTAGAAGCAGTTTTCAGTGAGAAAATAGAGAAATACATTTGTATGGAAAACGCACTGCTAGTATACCCTCTTAAGGAGCTTAATGACTAAGGTGCTAAAATGATAATAGTGCTACAATGTCTTCCCGATTTCGTCCTAGCCTTCAACCGACGCCATATTCTCCAACAAGATTTTTGAAAAAATATGTTTTGAGATTTTGATCGAAAATAAATCCTTTTTTTACTGACTTTTATTATCCTCAGCTGTAATGCTTTGGAACCTTCGAGCAACACGGAAGGGAGTAGCCATACGCTGCATTCCCCTCTGTCAAGGTACAAGCCAAAATTAGGCATATGCATGTCTATGTGTTAGTTGTGTGTGACTCATCTGTACACAAATTATTTTTTCTTTTTATGTCATTTTTTGTGACAATGTCATAATTACTATCAAGTGACAGCTTAAGTTTTGTATGTAGGTGTGCGGAACTAAACTTGTGTGCACATTTCCCCCCGCAAAAAACGCCAGAAAAATTGTCATAGTACATTGTCGCTTTGCCCACTCCCTCCGTCCGGTACGGAGGCCGTGTTGCTCGAAGTTTGGAACCCCGGGTTCGCTATTATTTAAGCATCTTAGATGATATCATACTGTGGCAATGATAAGGCGAAATTGAAAGATTATTTTGGTCACTTCCATGCTCTGGTCTGGCAGAAAATGAAAAACGTAGAATCTATCAGCTTCTCTTCCCGCGCAGATCGTAAAAGCCGATCGAGGGAGTGGGCGTCAGGAATCATGGCAATAGGCGATGCGGCTAGCAACCCATCAATATTTAATTCCATTCTCACCTACAACCCCACCAACATGCTAAACGTGGCCTTAAGGTTTTACAGACCAGCCCCTTGTTAACTAACTCGGATGATATTTATCAATCTAGGATTTGCTATTACAATGCGGGTTTTGTTTGCTCGAATTTTATATTTCGAATACAGAAACCGCATTGTAACAGCAAATCCTAGATCCATAGGCATCGATACCGGTCATCCAAGTACGTAAATAGGCGGGCTGGTCTCTGTCTACCCCGCAAGGGAAAAAGACGTGCTAGTATGTATGGATTTTTTGGTAGTTGTTGAGGCATTGAAAAGATATGATGGAATGTACATTATAGTACAACTCTGCACATATTACACTCCAATTTTTGGCAGCGGTAACGTAAAACGGGTAACAATTTGAAAGTGTATTTGTTACGCTTTCACGCCGTAACTACTCAACCTTTCATCGTCAAATTTTGAATATGCACAAATTGTGAGGGACAGATAATAAAAGTTATACACTTGCTATAGTAACTATAGTACGGGCTGTATATTATTTTTAATTAAAATTGAACATATCGGGATGTTTACCATGATTATTGTGTGGTTTCTTTTAATATTCGATATATTTTTTGTCAAATAAAAGAAATATACCTAGGACTTCTCTCTCATAAAATTTAACCTTATGTCACTCGTTGTTAAAACTAAGTTCTTAACGATACTTAAAATATAATAATATTAAAACTTACGCGAGATAAATTCATTATGAAAACACAGTCGGCAGATCCGACGTAATAAAACGTGAGTAAAGCCGTGTTTTCATAATGAGGAGCCTGATGGTCCAGTGGGTGTGAGCTCTATGAGCGCTTACGTATGTTAAGGAACCCCTGGTGCAGTCCCTACTTGGATGGGCAAGTGGCATAAAAATATCTTGAGCTCCTCCGTGCTTCGGAAGGCACGTTAAGCCGTTGGTCCCGGCTGTCATCATTGATGGCATGGCAGTCGTTAAGCTATGTCAGATGCCTTAAGGCATCTTGAAAAATCTGACACCAGTGTTGGCCACTTACACATACGAAAAACAATAATGATACTTAAACTTTCTGCGAAATGTACAGACAAAAACTTACAGGTCGACTTGCTAACCTTATTTTGAAGTCTGTTAAAAATCTCTGGATTCTGATAACATGACTCTTCTTTAATGGGTCGTCGTGTAAAACCTGCGGGCAAAAACTAATCCTAACTAATATAATAAATGCGAAAGTGAGTTTGTTTGTTTGTTACGCTTTCATACGATTCACGGTCAATTTACGAAACCGATCATCATGAAATTGCATACACGATGTCTAGAGCAGGGATTGAATAACCGAAAAAAATATGGTTAAATCGGTAAGCGGTGTTGACATTTTTATAATTTAAATAACAAAAATTAATTAATAATTATTGATGGTAATATTATTATTATGGCCACCCTCAATATTCTCGGTATAAAAACAATCGTCATCCCCACTCTCTCTCTCATTTCGATTTACGCTGTGTTAGGAGACAGACGTTATACCATCCTTGTTATAATTTTGAATATACGTTCTTACGTATTTATTTAATCTATTTTTATTTTCTCTCGCCTATTACCCTATAAAATCTATAGGTTATGGGCCCAGCCATACTACCTTTAGTATTGTGCTGTAGTTCCTTAAATTCATTTCTTTTTGTTTTCTAAAAACACACGTGTCCTCCAATCAACTTTAACCAAAACCATTTTCGTTATGGATAACCTGAAAACTAAGCGAAACATCCAACCTTTTAACGGCGAAAAATATAGCATCTGGAAGTTTCGTATCTGCTCGCTATTAACCGAATTGGAGGACATCAAGGTCATCGATGAAGAACCCGTGTTACAGTTCGAGGTATGGCAGAAGAATAATCGTATTGCTAAAAGTACTTATATTGTCGAGTACTTGTCGGACTCCTTTCTTAGTTTTGCCAAAGAAGAACTGACCGCAATAGACATATTTAGAAGCCTGGATGCCTTGTACGAAAGGAAAAGCTTAGCAACGCAGTTGGCTATACGAAAGAAGCTGTTGGGTTTGAAACTACAAGGAGATACTCTACTAGTCAAACACTTCACGGTTTTTAATGATTTGATGACGGAACTTTTGGCTGCTGGAGCGAAGCTCGAAGAAACCGGCTGAACGACCTCGAATTGTTCAAGCAGTGGAATTGACTGAGGAGGCAATGGTTTCCAGTCCCTGGATTTGCATTCATGGCTGGTGATTACCAATTTGGCGAAAACAGGAAACAAATAACATTCCTGTTGGATTCCGGAGCTTCCGACCACATTGTTAACAGGGAAGATATTTTCAGTACCTATACAATTTTACATAAACCTTTTAGAATTTTCAGTAGCTAAGAACGGTGAATTTGTTTCAGCCACCAAACGTGGAACACTGTAAGTAATTAGTGACTCTGGCATCCAAGAAACTCTTGAGGATGTACTGTTGTCCGGAGGTGCCGTACAACCGTATCGAGGATACAGCGCGCCGGGTTGACCGTCACCTTCGATCAACACGGAACTTATATCAGTAAGGACGGTACAGTACTGATGCGAGGTAAAGTCAATTAATAATTTAATTTCAATAGATTTAGAAGTGTGTGTTAATCGATCTGTTTCTCAGTTGTGCATTAATAATAAAAATAATTACGACTTGTGGCATCAGAGATTAGGACACATTAGTAAACAAAAGTTTTTGGATTTAAAAAGGAATTCTATGATTGATGACATTGGTTTAATTGATTTAATAACGCCTGATGAAATCTGTGCGAAGCATACATAAATGGGAAACAAAATCGATTGCCATTTAATATATCTAAGGATAAAAGCCATATTAAACGACCATTATTTGTTGTACATACTGACGTGTGTGGGCCGATCACTCCTACCTCAATCGATAATAAGAATTACTTTGTGTTGTTTGTGGATCAATATACCCATTACTGTGTTACGTACCTGATAGCCTATAAATCAGATGTATTTTCAGCTTTTAAAGATTTTGTAGCCAAAAGTGAAGCACAATTCAATTTAAAATTGGTTAATTTATACTGTTATTTATCTAATGAGATGAAAGAGTACTGTGTGTCCCGAGGGATTTCATACCATTTAACTATTCCTAGGACACCGCAGTAGAATGCGGTTAGCGAACGCATGGTCAGGACAATAACAAAAAAAACATGTGCGATGGTTAGTGGTGCTAAATTACCGAAATGTTTCTGGGGAGATGTAGTATTAACTGCAGTTTATTTGATTAATTTTTCTCCTACCCGCGTTTTGACACAAAATAAAACCCCGTTCGAAATGTGGCATGATAAAAGGCCTACAATTAAATATTAAAAGGTTTTTTTTGCTACTAACTAAGTTTGATGAAAAATCATGGAAGGGTATACTTGTAGGATATGTACCGAATGGCTATAAGGTATGGAACATAGAACGTGAAAAGTATGAAACGGTTCGGGATGTCATAGTAGATGAGGTTAATTTTCTGCAGTTAAGGCCTAAGTTGCGATTTGAAGGAGTTGTCATCGAACATTTCCAAAATACTGAACTGACACCTAAGTCAGAGTAAATAAAACCTCAATGTTGTGACAGTCCTAAATTTGATATGTGTAAAGCTGATAGTACGAAATCGGATAGTACAAAATCTGATAGTACGAAATCTGATAGTATGAAATCGGATAGTACGAAATCTGATAGTATGAAATCAGTTAGTACGAAATCGGATAGTACAAAATCTGATAGTACAAAATCTGATAGTATGAAATCAGTTAGTACGAAATCGGATAGTACAAAATCTGATAGTACGAAATCTGATAGTATGAAATCGGATAGTACGAAATCTGATAGTATGAAATCAGTTAGTACGAAATCGGATAGTACAAAATCTGATAGTACAAAATCTGATAGTATGAAATCAGTTAGTACGAAATCGGATAGTACAAAATCTGATAGTACGAAATCTGATAGTATGAAATCAGTTAGTACGAAATCGGATAGTACAAAATCTGATTCTACGAAATCTGATAGTACGAAATCAGTTAGTACGAAATCGGATATTGTTAAATCAGTTGAGCAAAAATCAGATAGTTTAAAATCTGATGAATCTGTTTCTAGTAGAAAGATTCGTAAGCTAAACGAGTCATATGAAATGCCAGAGGTAAATGTAGACGAACTGGTTGGTTATAAATCAACTGGTAGTTTTGATCAAAATATCGATGATTCTTGTCAATTGAGGAGCGCTAGGCTCAAGTAAAAAGGTCGTACACCAATATCTTATAAGGAACTTGATGAAGTTCTTTTGTGTGCTCAGTCAATTAATTGCGTAATACCTACATCTTTTAATGAGATTAATAACCGAAACGATAGAGCTCTTTGGGAAGGTGAAATTAAGAAAGAATTAGATTCACTTTTAGCTAATAATACTTGGACGCTAGTGGCTAAACCTGACAATAAGAATATAGTCGACTGTAAATGGGTTTTTAGTATTAAAAATGATCAGTTTGGTAATCCATCTCGATATAAGGCACGTCTAGTTGCCAGAGGCTTTAGTCAGGAGTATTTGACAGATTAAAATGAGACTTTTGCCCCAGTTGCTCGTATAGCAAGTTTTCGATTCATAATTAGTTTTGCAAATCAATTTAATTTATTGGTACATCATATGGATGTAAAAAACGCATTTTTAAATGGTACTTTAAAGTAAGAAATTTATATGAAAGTGCCAGATGGTATTGTTAATGAGGAAAATTATGTTTGTAGATCAAAGTTCATATATTAAAACTATTTTGGATAAATTCAGTATGACTGACTTTCATCCAATAAGTACTTCTTTAGAGAATAAGCCTAATTATGAAGCTCTAAATTTAGATAGTGAATATAATGCGCCTTGTCGTAGCCTTATAGGTTGCTTAATGTATGTTATGTTGTGTACGCGCCCTGATTTAAGCGTAAGTGTCAATATCTTGAGCAAGTATACAAACAAAAATAATAAAGAGCTATGGCAAAGTCTCAAAAGAGTACTTAGGTATTTAGAAGGTACTATAGAGTTAAAACTGAAATATGAAAGGTGTAATAATTTTGAAGATATCTTGTACCTCAGGTTGTTTGTTTAAATTGTTTAACAGTTGTACTATAACTTGGAATACTAAAAGACAAACTGCTGTAGCAGTTTCTTCGACCGAAGCTGAGTACATGGCTTTGTTTGAAGCTGTGAAAGAGGCGTTATGGTTAAAGTCTTTAATTATAAGTGTACATTTAAATATTAATAATCCGATATCTATTTTTAAAGACAATAATGACTGTATAAGTATAGCCAATAATCCTACGAGTCATAAAAGGTATAAACATATAGACATAAAATACTACTTCTCTAGAGAACAAGTAGAAAACAATGTTATTTAATTGTTGTATCTCCACACAGGTAAACAGATAGCGGATGTGTTAACCAAGCCGTTACCTGTCGTCGCATTTAGACAGTTCAGAGATGAGATGAACTTATGTTTGTAACTACAGTTTGATGATTTATTTGGTTATATCAATTGATAAATGCATAATTTATACTTAAGTGCATAGTTTAAGATTTGCTTATTTATTGGTCTGATTAGGTTTTACTGGGTTTCCCTAATCCTTGCAACAAATGTTGGACCATATTACATTGTGATTTCCCAGCAATACTTGGATGGTTTTAATGTTCTGGTTAGTCAAAATTATAATTGTAAATAATTAGTGATTAATTTTTGAGGGGGCGTGTTGACATTTTTATAATTTAAATAACAAAAATTAATTAATAATTATTGATGGTAATATTATTATTATGGCCACCTTCAATATTCTCGGTATAAATACAATCGTCATCCCCACTCTCTCTCTCATTTCGATTTACGCTGTGTTAGGAGACAGACGTTATACCATCCTTGTTATAATTTTGAATATACGTTCTAACGTATTTATTTAATCTATTTTTATTTTCTCTCGCCTATTACCCTATAAAATCTATAGGTATGACATCATACCTTTATATTTCGATACCTTAGAATTATGGTACCTTCAAATTACTATACCTTAAAGAAACGGTACTTCTACGATTTTGGTATTGTAATATTGCGGTATCGTTATTTTTTTAGATATTGGAATTATGAAATAAAGGTTTTCATTGAATTTTACCGCCGAGGATTAGCCTCAATGTTCCTCGTCGCATCATTTTTTCGGTACTGAAAATATTTCAGTTAAGGTACCAGTAATTATAAAGGTATCGATACATAACAATATCGTTAATGTATAAATACCATTATTTATATTTAGCTGTATAACAACCGTAATTGTCAACCGATTTGGTTGGTTTGGTTGGACCCTCAAATCAAAGGTGTATCGTAATTTTATACCGGTACCATACCCTTATACCTTTACCGTTTTCAACCCCTGAAATCAACTGCTCAGGCCAAAAAGTGCCGACTAGTTTTATCCAGATCCCATCTATTTCTGCGGCCATGTGCGAGGAATAAAATAGCTAGCAGAACCGACCATCCATTCATTAATTCTACATGGCGAAATTTTGATCGTTCTGGACCCTTAAAGGGGTGATTCAGCCCGTCGATATGAACCATTTTTCCTATGGGACCAATGCTGGAAACTCAAATTTTATTTCGACATTTTCATACAAAAGTGTTCAGCCGCCCGGGCAATTTGTATAGGAATGTCGATTTTTTTTTCGAGTTTACAGCATTTGTCCCATAGGAAAAGTTGTTTATATTGACAGGCTGAATCACCCCTTTAATGGTCCGGAACGATCAAAATTTCGCCATGTATAGAGGTTTTATTTCCGAAAACTAAAAAAATGAACAAACAAAACTTATAAATAAAATTATGTGTACATCATCCTCATCATCATCAGGTCTTTTTTAGTCTCCACTGCAGGAGCACGACCCTCTCTGTACTGCCAGAGCAGTAAGAGGATTTGGGCTACACTCTCCACGCTGGCCAGACGGGTTGGAGAGGTGCGTGTGTACATGTACATACATACATGTAGTAATCAGGTCCTTATCCCTTGCGGGGTAGACAGAGCCCAAGGCCGTCATAAAACGCAAAGGCCGCGTTTAACGTTAAAGTAGAAAGTGGAATCAAATAGTAATGGGTTGTTAGACGTATCGCCTATTGACGTGATTCCGTAGATTTTCGCCCAATCCCTTGACCAGCTTTTACGATCACGGGAAGAAACGCAGCTGGTTTATACAATGTTTTTCCTTTTCTCTCAAACCTGCATGGAATTAAATAAAATATATTTATTTATACGTTTCTGTCCTTGTCCTTGTTGTTTAACGATTATTTGTATTAAGTACGTAAACAATGTATGTACATTTACTTTAATGGCAGTCTCCAAAACAGCTTTATCAAATATAGTTAAAATACAATGCAAATAAAAAAAAATATGTCTGAAAAGACTGTAATGAAAAATTAATATTCATGATAGTATACCATCCCGTGGATGTCATAGAAAGGGACTTAAGAAACACAAGCTAAAGAAAGCTTACTAATCATCAAAGAGACCTCTCCAACCCGTCTGGCCAGCGTGGAGAGTGTAGGCCAAAATCCTTTGACTACTCTGGCTAATAGATGACTCTGGTAGTACAGAGAGGGCCGTGCTCCTGCAGTGGAGACTGGAAAACACCTGATGATGATGATGATGATGATGATACTAAATAATTTTTAACGCCTTACGAGATCACCAAATAAAATCCTCTGTCGCACACCCATCCAACTACAAACCGACTTGGCCGGTGCTTGCTACACGTGACGAGTTTAAATTTCCATAAACACTAATGATCGTACTGCACGACTGTCCTTATTTATTTTTTCCTTGGAAATAAATGATTTTCCTCATTTGTAATTGAAACTCGTTGATTACTGCGGTGTTGCCTGCGATTTTTGAAGTGACGCTGTGCACTTTTTGTGTTGAGGAAAAAATTTTAAACTCGCGACTTGTCACGTGAGCGATAGATTCGTCATACTGAAAATTCGTAAGATGGACACGTGACATCACTTCTGTGACGTGTTTTTACTTCTGCCGGCATTCCTGGAGTGCAACCCGTGGTTTTTTTACATACATACCATCACGTCTCTATCCCTTGCGGGGTAGACAGAGCCCAAGGTCATAAAACCTAAAAGCACGTGGCCTTTAGATTTTATGACCTTGGCATGTTAGTAGGCGTTAAGGTAGAAAATGGAATTAAAATAGTGATGGGTTGCTAGCCGCATCGCCTATTCCTTAGCTCGTTTCCTTTATTTTTTTAATTTTTTTGTTAATCACGCATGTACCTGTAGAGGCTTGAGTAGCCACCTATATTTTATTTTAGTTTCGGGACAGGTTAAAGAAGCAGTGTGGTTCTGGCAGAGTAGAATAGGACCACTCCAAGTCTTCCCGTGGATGTCGTAGAAGGAGACTTAGGAAACAGAAGCTAAACAAAGCTTATAAACATCAAAGAAACCTCTTCAACTCGTCTGGCCAGCGTGGACAGTGTTGGCTAAATCATCTGCCTGTTCTGGCTAATTATGGCTCTGGTAGTATAGAGAGGGTCATGCTCCTGCAGTGGAGACTAAAATAAGACCTTAATGATTGTAATTGATACTCGTTGATTACTGTGGAGTTTCCCGCATTTTTTTATCTATTTTCATCATTCATGTACCTGTAGAAAATTGAGTAGCCACCCTTATTTTATTTTAGTTTTTAGGCTTTTAAAGCACACTCCCTTGACCGACTTTTACGGTCTGTTCGCAAATAAATTTGTTTTTCTTACAGAAAATTTAAGTAAAGATAAAAAAGCGGTAACCACGTGTACCTACCTACCTTGGTAGGTACTTGTACCTACCTAAGTACCTGAACAAACAAAAATACTTACATAGGTAATTGAATAACCGCAACAAGTTTAAATCGATCCTTTATCTTTTTAACAGACGGACAGAAATGACGATAAAACTATTAGGTACACATTTTGTATAAGGTAATACAATTTACTGTATGACGTAATCCGAAGTATATTTCCCATTGCTTAAGGCGCTCCTATAGTAACACTAGCGCCACCCAGCAATTAATTCTTTTAATCCTAAATTATATCGAATTTTAAAAATCTAACAAGTACATAACTAGTAAATTACTTGAAGTTTATTTTTGTATTCATTTTCACTAATACTCGTTTGATAAACTAAGAGAAAAACAGGTTAACGCCAAAAGTGGCTACTTTTAACGCCAAAATTGATTTTGCTCTTTAAATATGGTACTAGTAAATTACTTGTTATATAAAAAAAAATCTATAAGTAATTTAGTAGTTTTGTACTTGTAAGATTTTTAAAATTCGATATAATTTATGATTTAAGGAATTTAATTGCTGGGTGGCGCTAGTGTTACTATAAGAGCGCCTTAAGCGGTATTGAAATTGATTGATATAATTATTTCGAGTATATCTATACTTAATAATGTGAGTTATAAATTATAATTTACTAATGGTTAAAGAAAATATTTTTTTGCTAAGGAAACCGCTTGATATCTATATTCTATACTTCCGGTATTTTCTTGATGAATTCTATAATTAGCCTTACCTATTCTTGTCTATCCATTAGCTATTAGTTTAAATTGTAACGCTGTTGAATTCAAGAAAAAAAGTAAAAAAAAATATGGTTTTATAGCTTTCATATCATTATTAATACTCCTATTGACCTATTGTATTAAAAGTAATTTTATTTAAATGTGTAACAATCGCATAACTATTAGAAAACAATAAGTAACACAATATGTATATAATAATAAAAAATACATTAGTTTTCCATTCACTTATACTAGGTAAACAAGACAGTTGAAGTACAAGATAACTGACTGCATTGTTTACTATAAGTGAAGATTAAAAGGGGATGTATAAATACAAAAGCCTTATTTACATTTATATTCACATAACTATTACACCCCAGCTAACTACCAAATGCTTAATCAATTATGTACGTACATAAGTACGTACTTGTTTACTGATTTTACTTTTTGAAGTTGATTAAATACCTATTATGGAACGAAATACTTGCCTTTACTATACACGAAGGATTTAAAAAAGCGGTAAGTTTTGATTATGTTGGATAAACTCGAATTATTAAACTGATTTAAAAAAAATATTGAAAGTACTTTCAATTATGTAATATTACTTACATAATTATGAGCGGGTGACATAGGCTATAACTAACGCAGACGAGTGGGAAAACAGCTAGTGCAATGCACAAATATCATTAAGTAATTGATAATGTAAACAACGTAGAATAAGAAGTAGGTACGTTGTACTTAATTCATCGATATTGTTTATCGACTTTATCCTATCTCTAGTATTAGTAGGAAGTGCCACACGTAGCACAGAAATTCGTTAAAATTTTCAAATTTCGAAGGAATTCTAGGCTGTTGCGGTCAGTGACACATCTTTAGATACCTATGTGCGTTTGTGTGCATGTGTACGTATTTCGTAAAACGTAAGTGATTAGTTAATGCTCTATGGTCACAGTCTATGGTACAGACGCTCAATTTTAATTCATACAATAGTTGTAATAATAATATTCCCGAAGATAAATAAATAAATATATACGGACAAATCACACAGATTGAGCTAGCCCCAAAGTAAGTTCGAGACTTGTGTTATGGGATACTAACTCAACGATACTATATTTTATAACAAATACATATATAGATAAACATCCAAGACCCAGGTCAATCTGAAAAAGATCGTTTTTCATCTTGACCTGACCGGGGATCGAACCCGGGACCATCCGTGTCGCAGCCTGGCGTGTTGACCGCTGCGCCACGGAGCTCGAAATACAAGTCGAGAATAGAAAAACACTAGTTACGTCCTTTGTACTTCGGGTTAAAACGTAGTAATTTAAACATACAATATGTACATATTATCACGTCTTTTTCCTTTGAGGGGTAGACAGAGCTCAAGGTCATAAAACCCAAAGGCCAAGTTTAGCATGTTAATGAGTACCTAATAGGTTGCTAGCCGCATCGCCTATAACAAGATTCCTTAGATTTCTGTCCAATCCCTCGATCGTATACTTGGTAATATGACCAACACACCAACATTATCCTTATTTTAAAGTATTTTGCATAAGTCAGTTAAATTAAATAGGTACACACAGATATTTAATAAAACCTGATAATGTTAGTTTTTGGAGTGTGTAAGTGGTCAACTCTAGTGTTAGATACGGTCAAGCTGCCAGCAGCAGCTTAACTACTACCTTTCGGCTTAACGTGCCTTCCGCCTTCCAAAGCACGGAGGAGCTCCAGAAAAATTTTATGCTACTTGGGGTCACCCATTCCAGCGTGGACCACCCCCGGGGTTGCTTAACATGCGTTAGCAAATAATGCTTACGTCAACTGGGCCATCGAGCTCCACAAAAATAAAAGTTCTAGGTTATTAAATCCATTAGGGCATCCTTGCTCGATTGTTCAAGCTCAGGTAGAGCAGACTTCACATTGTACAACTGCACTGATTTTCATGCGGTTTTCACCAATAGATAGTGATTCATGAGGAAGGTTTTAAGATATATATATATATGCCCAAACGCAGCCGGGGAGGGCTGCTAGTTAAATATAAATAAAATAAATATATACGGACAAATCACGCAGCTTGAGCTAGCCCCAAAGTAAGTTCGAGACTTGTGTTATGGGATACTAACTCAAAGATACATGATTTTATTACAAAGTAGCTTGTACTCGCGGCTTTGCCCGCGTGATATATAAGCCTATGTCCTTCTCAGTACCTTAACCGAGAGGAGCCCGATGGTCCAGTGGGTGTGAGCTCTATGAGCGCTTACATATGTTAAGCAACCCCTGGTGCAGTCCCTACTTGGATGGGTGACCGCAAGTGGCAAAAAAATATCTCGAGCTCCTCCGTGCTTCGGAAGGCACGTTAAGCCGTTGGTCCCGGCTGTCATCGTTGATGGCAGTCGTTAAGCTATGTCAGATGCCTTAAGGCAGCTTGAAAAATCTGACACCAGTGTTGGCCACTTACACATACGAAAAACAAACTTAACCTTAACCTATGTGTATGCAAAATTTCATGATAATCGGTTCAGTAGATAAGGCGTGAAAGCGAAACAAACAAACAAATAAACAAACAAACTCACTTTCGCAATAATATTAGTTAGGATTCATAGATCCAAGACCCAGGTCAGTCTGTAAAAGATCATTTTTCATTTTGACCTGACCGGTGATCGAACCCCGGGGCCTTGTTGATACGTGTCATAGGATGTCCTTATAACAACTGAACCACGGAGATCGTCAAGAAGATGATTATTGAAATGTCTCTTCGCACTTTGCAAACACTTTTTTGGTCTAAACGCACCCTAATACTATCGCTGTCTCGCTCTAACACATCGCTATCTCTGTTTCCACCGGGGGCTGTTTCAATTTTATACTTATTGATTCAGAGGTCGTACGTTAGATCGTAGCGTCAGCATAAAAATGTTTCTTAAAATGAAAAACTTCCATGCTGGTCTGGGAGAAAGAAATAAATAAAGAAATAAACGTAGATGTACCAGCTGCTTCTCTTCCCGCGCAGATCGTAAAAGCCGATCGAGGGAATGGGCGTGAGGAATCATGTCAATAGGCGATGCGGCTAGCAACCCATCACTTTGTATGTTAAAATGAAAATTGATTCCGCTTTCCACCCTAACGCCCACAAATTTGCTATACGTGGTCTTTGGGTTTTATGACCTTTGGGATCTGTCTAACCCGCAAGGGATGGAGCCGTGATAATATGTATGTATGTATAAATATTGCTGTGTTGGTAAAATCTAGTAATAGGGCTTTATTTTACTCAAGTATCTACTTGAAAAAAGTAAGAACCAAATAAAAATATATATTTAGTTATGTCCTATATCCTCTGCAATCCGTCTGGCCAGAGTGGAGAGTGCAGGCCAAATCCTCTGACTACTCTGTCCTAATATATTGCTCTGGTAGTACAGAGAGGGTCGTGCTCCTACAGTGAAGACTAAAAAGACCTGATGATGATTAGAATGGCCAAGTAATCTAGTATAATAATAAAACTTAATAGGGAATATGCACGAAAAAAAAATCTGTTATCTTACCAGTTTATCCAAAAATAATTAATAATAAAGTACTGAAAGTGAAAACAGAATAAAATTTGGTAGAAAAACGAACGAGATAAAATGATTTTACGAAAATATGTCTATCTCACTCGCGAAAACACTATTTTGTATGGCAAATGTATGCATGACATAGACTATGACGTCACTAGTCCATATCGGACTTCTCTTTCTTATTCAAACTTTAAACTTTCACATCTTCGTCGTTAATTAAGATATTTTAAAAGTTCTTTCATATTTTTTTACTGTGGTTATTAAGGATTATACTAAGCAAATAAAAAAATACGTGCATACACCCTATTAAGTTTGTTCTGCTGTCGGTACGCGTCCAGGAAATACGAGATTGCATTGTAACGGTAATTAAAGCGCTTTTTTAATGAAAAACGTTAAAATACAGCTGATTTGCACGTAACGAGGTCTTGTTGGTAAAACTGTTGTACATAGGTAAATATTTTGGCGGGCTTTAGAACAGCTTAGCGCAAAAATATACGGGTCTGTGCTTAGCACAATGATGAATTGAAGAAGCTCCACCGACAAGACAGCTCTTTAATTTGATGATGATGATGTGCTTAGCACACTCTCACATAAAATACCGCTTCTATGCGTCGTTCGTCCAAATTTAATTTAACATGCAGGTGTTTTGGTTACCTAAGTGTTATTTTTTTGTTTTTTTTTTAGATAGGGACATATCACACAGATTGAGCTAGCCCCAAAGTAAGTTCGAGACTTGTGTTATACGATACTAACTCAACGATACTATATTTTATAATATATACTTATATGGATAAACATCCAAGACTCAGGCCAATCTGAAAAAGATCGTTTTCCATCTTGACCTGGCCGGGGATCGAACCCGGGACCTCCGTGTCGCAGGCAGGCGTGTTGACCACTGCGCCACGGAGCTCGACTAATAATTTAATTTGTATGTAAATATTAATATAAATAAATAAATCCCCCTTCTAGTTTGGGGAGGATAAAATAAAGGCCGGCAACGCTCTTGTAACACCCCTGGTGTTAGGGTTGCCAACTTTTATTTAACAGAAAAAAATTACTTTTAATGTGGAGAAACAAAATGAACAGTATTTAAGAAAAGTAAACAGTATTTGATATCTTTTGACGTTTTACATTCACTGTATTTTTTTAATGATACTAAGTTCATAAAGCATACTTAAAGTTAATGGTAAAATAAACGAGGGCTATTTAAAAAAATAAAAAATATAAACTATATTTTATTGACCTATCATTTTACATAGTGCCTGCAGTTCTAAAGTACTAGCGGTCATAAAAACAGTATTACGCATACATTTTTTTTATGAACAGTAAGTATCAAGGAGCCAGAAAAAAGTATAATACTGTTAAAAACAGTATGGTTGGCAACCCTACCTGGTGTAGCAGTTGTCCATAGGCCGCGGTGATCACTTACCATCACGTGACCCGCTTGCTTGTTTGCCGTCCTACGTCATAAAGAAAAAAACTTACATATTTTCTGCGGATGGCCACACATCTTTTCACATATGTTAATAATATTTTGTTTGCATTGTATTGCTAAAATAAGTATACAAAATGTATATAATAATTCTATGTTAATAAAAAAAAAGTTCAATTTTTTTTGCTGACCGTTCGCCGTGGAAACGGCCATATCCGATGCACGGATTGTCTAACTTGCACACGCTACAAGATTTCACAAATTATATATAAAAAGCTGTTATTGTGTTACTTACTAATCACAGAGCAAGGATCAGTCGCGTGCTCGAGCTTCACTGAAATTGCTTGCTCTGTGTTACTAAAAAACGTTTAGCGCAAAATCTGCTGAATTTGAATTAAGGTGTGGTTCCCGGCAGAGTAGAATAGGACCACTCCAAGTCATCCCGTGGATGTCGTAAAAGGCGAGTAAGGAAACACAAGCTAAACAAAGCTTATTAACATCAGAGAGACCTCTCCAACCCGTCTGGCCAGCGTGGAGAGTGTAGGCCAAATCCTCTGACTACTCAGGCTAGTATATGGCTCTGGTAGTACAGAGAGGGTCGTGCTCCTACAGTGGAGACTAGAAAGACCTGATGATGATGATGATGAACATTAGTTAGGTACATATGGACATATTCTAGACCAACTTTATAAGATTTGTGTATTATATTTTTTAATGGATAAACTACAATATATTTTTAAAGGGATAATATTTTCAACTATGGAAAGCCCGATGGTCCAGTGGGTGTGAGCTCTATGAGCGCTTACGTATGTTAAGCAACCCCTGGTGCAGTCCCTACTTGGATGGGTGACCGCAAGTGGCATAAAAAATATCTCGAGCTCCTCCGTGCTTCGGAAGGCACGTTAAGCCGTTGGTCCCGGCTGTCATCGTAGATGGCAGTCGTTAAGCTAGGTCAGATGCCTTAAGGCAGCTCGAAAAATCTAACACCAGTGTTGGCCACTTACACATACGAAAAACAAACAAACAAACTATGGAAAGCTACATTATCAGAGGCTAACATGTTTATTTTACGCGGATGACTTCGCGGGTAAATAACTAGTATTTTATAAGCTGGGCTGGGAACATTTTTTGGTCTGAACTTACCATTAAAACATAATTTCATCATCATCATCATCAGCCTATACTTGTCCACTGCTGGACATAGGCCTCCCCAATTGCACGCCATCGAGATCTATCTTCGGCTGCTCGCATCCAGCTCCTGCGAGCCATCCTGCGCAAATCATCACTCCACCGTGCCTGAGGACGTCCTACACTACGTTTGCCGAGACGCTTAAAACATAATAATATTAAAACTTACGCGAGATAAATCCATTATGAAAACACGGCTTTACTCACGTTTTATTACGTCGGATCTGCCGACTAGTTTCGGTCTGTTACGAAGACCATCATCGTCTATATAGTTTCGGTCTGTTACGAAACTAGTCGGCAGATCCGACGTAATAAAACGTGAGTAAAGCCGTGTTTTCATAATGCTTAAAACATAATTTAGACACTACTAAAGTACGATTCATAAGTAGTCAGAATACGGTCAATGACCCCCAAAGTACAAGGGTTAATCTATAGATCTATTCTGTCCCTTTGAAACAGATAAAATATAGTCATCCTATTTGGACTTATAGTAAGTTAATCAATGAGTCCTAGCCTAGTACAATGTAGGGTATTTTTGACAAATACAAAACTAACACAAATCACTACGGTATATATTATAAAAAAGTTCACCGCCGCGTCGGTCTGTTGTTTGTGATAAATTACGAGTAAAAAAACTTTTGTATGGATTTTTATGCGGTTTTCACCATTAGATAGTTTTTGAGTTTGGTTGGTGGTTGGGGTTCGGTTTTAAATACAATACTTGCTAGAGTCCCGATGGCACCCTTTATTTAGGAATCCCTGAAAATAATCCATAAACACAAACAATAAAGCAAACTTTCCCTGCATTAGAAATAAAATATTATTCTTTGTTTTAGCTGGTGGGGACGCCATGCGGTCAGCATGGCCAATACACCTTCTATAAGGCGCTGAGACTATGCGGCTCGATGGAGAAGATAGTCGCTATCGGCGACTTCTTCTTCGTGAGGATCTGGCAAGACTCGGAGCTGGTTTCCATTGGTGAGCATCTTCTAACTGACTATTACTTAAAAACTAAGAGATATATATATAGCGTTTTAAGGCTTTATTGTCATATCAACAAAGACTACCGCAAGATGCCACGAGCGGCCAGATGAGGCGACAGTTTTGAGATTTTGAAATAGCAAAAAGGTTAGTCGACATCACAGGAGACCGAAGAGCTGGCAGCTACCTCGGACAAAGAATTAGTCTCGCTATTCAAAGAGGGAACGCTGCCAGTATCTTCGGAACCTTGCCTAATGGGACTCCTTTTAATAATATATTTTAGGTATTTTATCATATTTTTTAAGGTGTTTAGTTTTAGGTTAATTTTTAGGGTTCCGTACAAAGTTTGAAAACGGAACCCTTATAGGATCACTCGAGCGTCTGGGTGATTATCAGAAATTTGCTCAAAATGCCTAATTTCGTTGGCGCATTTTTTTTTCATTTTTCCTCCAAGAAAAACAACATACATTGTAGATGCCGCCAAAAGCAACAAATAAATGTATTTGGCACTCAAATTGATTGTGCCATTCCGAAGTTTTAGCGTTTCAAAAAAATCGTGCCCAATGAAATTAGATTTGACCCAAAGAAATTAGGATTTTTTCCAAAGAAATTAGAAAAGTTGCCAACGACCTAAGATTGCCCCCAAAGAAATTTGAAATATTGTAAAAGAAATTATAATCATGTCCAAATTATCTTTTAACATTTGATATTAGATTCTAATGCAATGATGATGAACTTTGAATTCGTTTTTATACTATGTACAGAAGTAAATGGGACTAAAATAATAAAAAGAACATCGT
Organism: Rhodophaea formosa; assembly: GCA_963082605.1. Lineage (NCBI taxonomy): Eukaryota > Metazoa > Arthropoda > Insecta > Lepidoptera > Pyralidae > Rhodophaea > Rhodophaea formosa. Next base: position 1,827,891 of record OY720229.1, on the reverse strand, counting down.
TTTGTTTCAATCTACTTTCATTTATTGTTCATCAAACATGCAAATTCACAATCTCTGCGTTAATTATCAATGAAATATTCCATTCATACTTAGTTGTAACACTTGTAACCTTATTAATACAAGCAACAATTAACATTTACCTACTAAGGCACTCTTGTTTAAAATAAAACAACATCTTCAGTTTTAATAAATTCAAACAATTAACCTTTGAACAGACACATTCACAGAAAAAATAATAGTTCTTTGGAAACAATTGACAGAACATATCTGTTAGAAAGTCCCTAATAAGTAGACATCATTATGTTCACTATCATAACTATACATACATAATTATATGCAATTTTTATCATCATCATCATCTCAGCCACAAGAAGTCCACTGCTGGACATAGGCGTCCCCTAAGGATTTCCAATATGACAGGTTGGAAGCGGCCTGCATCCAGCGCTTTCCTGCGACCTTTATCAGGTCGTCTGACCACCTGGTCGGTGGGTGTCCAACGCTGCGCTTGCCGGTAAGTGGTCGCCATTCAAGAACCTTTTTGCCTCATCGGCCATCGGTTCTTCACTCTATGTGCCCCGCCCACTGCCACTTCAAAGAGCTAATCCGCTGGGATATATCGGTGACCTTAGTTCTTCTACGGATCTCCTCGTTTCTGATTCGATCTCGCAGAGAAACACCGAGCATAGCCCTCTCCATAGCTCTTTGAGCGACCTTGAGCTTTCTTATGAAGCCCATTCGGACCCGTAAGTCATCACTAGTAACACACATTGGTCAAAGACTTTCGACTTAACGCACTGAGGTGTTTTGGACGAGAAGACACTGCGGAACTTCTCGAACGCTGCCCAGCCGAGTCGGATTCGACGAAAGACCTCGTCATTGAAACTGGAGCTTCCAATCTGGATCAATTGACCCAAGTAGATGTACTGCTCTACAAGTTCAAGGGTGAAGTTTCCAACAATAACTGGTGAAGGCGCAACATGGACATTTGACATAATTTTCGTCTTGTCCATGTTCATTTTAAGGCCCACTTGTTGGGAAACTTCATTGAGGTAATGGAGCATGGTACTTAGATCCTCCAGCGACTCTGCCATGACGACAATGTCATCAGCAAATCGAAGGTGAGTGATATACTCGCCGTTGATGTTGATGCCAAGTCCATCCCATTCCAGGAGCTTGAAGGCGTCCTCCATTGCAGCAGTGAACAGTTTCGGAGATATGACGTCTCCCTGTCTAACATCTCTCTGCAATGGAAGCCCTCTAGTCCTCGGACTCTGCTCGTGTACTCGGACTGACATTGTGGCGTTGCTGTATACATAAGCACCTCAACACTTCGATATACTGATGGTCAATACGGCATCGCTGGAGAGACCTAAGCACAGCCCATGTTTCGATCGAATCGAAGGCTTTCTCAACAGACGTCCACAAACGCCAAGCATAGTGGCTGTATAATCTGCCGCAGCGTATGGATGTGGTTTATGGCACTATAGCCTTTTCGGAAACCGATTTGTTCAGGAGGCTGGAAGGCATCGAGCCTGTTTGTGAGACGATTCGTGATTACCCTCGAAAACAGCTTATAGACGTGGCTCAGGAGCGTGATGGGTCTATAGTTTTTTAGAAGGGTGTTATCACCCTTTTTGAAGAACAGCACCACCACGCCTCTATGCCACGATTCTGGCGTCACGCCCTCGAGCAGAACGGAATTAAAGAGCCTCTGAAGGACTTTCAGGCTTTCTGCCCGCTTTCAGAAGCTCTGCTGCGATTCCGTCCTCACCCGGCGCCTTGCTGTTTTTGAGCTATTGAGTAATGTCCGGGATGTCTTCGGTATAGTGTCGTGTTAGTTTGGCCCTAGGATCTTTGGCCAAACTTACACTAGGTTTGGCTACTGAGGTATGCAGCTGTCCATAAAACCTCTTGATCTCTCCCGTCACCTCGGCTTTCGTCAAAACCACGCCGCCGTCCTCCTTCTTCAGCTTAGTCAATTGGCTCTGCCCAATAGACTCTATCCTTGCTAACACTTCTCAGCCTGCCTTTTTTTTCTGAAGCCTTTCTTCTTTTGTTTGTTTTCGCTTAACAACCATACTTTTTTCTTCTTCAGTACCGTCTTCTTCTGTTTGTTTTCGCTTTTCGCCTATATTGTTTTCTCCAAACTGTGGATAGGCGCTTTTCGGTGAGTCGTTTTCTTGATCGAAGACTTTTTTTTGTCTTGGCATTTTAATCTGAAACAAGGAATATCGAAATAATAACTTCCCCGCCGAACCCTTTTTGTAATTTCTTTGGACAAAATCTAATACAAAGAAATTAGAGACAAAGAAATTAGAAATCAAAGGTAAATCATAATTAAAAAAAAAAGTTCTAGCTGTAGCATAACCTGTTATTGCCACGTGCATACTATTCGAGTATTATGATTATCATAAAAAATATCCAAGTGATCCATCGAGATAACAGTATGAAAATTAACATCGAAGAAATTAGACACTTACGTGACGAAAGTTTCCAGCCAAGGTAAAAAATAATTTTAAGCTGACGATCCGAAACGTGACGCACGTCTGCCTCCAGTGTTTGATAGCGGGTGACTGGCTTGTTCAGGGGGCGGCCAGTCGAATAAGCAGCTCCTCGTAAGAACTGAGGTAGATCAACGATTTTGTCGCGCCAACGTGATTAGGTTTTTCCGGCGGACAAAACTCTTTTGAATATTATGTGGAAAGTATAAGCCAATAATAGACCAAAATACATACACAATATCTTTGAATATATGAGAAATGAAATCTATTTAAATTATATTAACAATTTGATATTTTAGTAAATTAATAGCTATCAGAAATTAATAAGTAAGCTGTGGACGCGCCAAAGAGTTTAGAATTTTCAACTTTAGAAAATCAGTGTGGAAAATCTATGCTATTTTGTGCTGAAAATTATAATGCACTTATAGCCTACCTACTACCTCAATCTAAAAAAAAATATATCTGTCATGTAAAAATAGGATTTCATGGTATTTAAGGCTAGGACACGTCTAAAACTCTGTTCCTGATAATCACCCGTCTGTCTGTCCGTCCGTCCGTCTGTCACAGCCGATTTTCTCCGAATCTACTGAACCAAATTAGATGAAATTTGGTAAGATAGTGTAATCCTATGACCCAAACACGGATGTGCAAAGTAAATAAAGATTTTTTTGAAATAAGGGTCATTTTGAGGGGCCCAATTACAAAATTAAAAAAAAAAAGTTTTGCAAACCTAACTGTGTCATATATCAAATGAAAGGGCTCATTATGAGGATCTCAAAAATATTTTTTTTTGTTCGGGTAACATCAATACTTTTGATTTTATTCACGAAAGAAGGCAAAAATTGACCATTCCCCCCCCCTGATCTCCGAACCTACTGGGCCGAAAATTTTGAAAAAATTACAAAATATAGTTCATTCCTTGAAGATTACAGGAAAAATAATAAGAATTGTATCACTTGAAAATTAAGTGGTAAACTCACAATAATAAGTTCATCTAGGGAAATAGTTCACTAAAACACCACTAGATGGCGCTAGTCAATTGAATAAAACATTTTTTGCACATTGTGTGTGTGTTCACGAAGCATATTGTACGGAACCCTCATTGCGCGAGTTTGACTCACACTTGGCCGGTTTTTTTCATAATTATTTAATTGTATTTATTCTAGTTTATTTTATTAAATTCTTTTGTTTTAAATATGACAATGTCATGCCTGCGCCGTGCCTTCGGCGTACGCCATTAATGTGAGTATTAGTGTTAGCATCTTACACAGTTAGTGGTCCAAATAGAGGGTAAATGTGCCAGAGGGAAACCACCAGCAAGATGGGCATCAAAAGCTTTTGATTCCATGCATAATAATAAGATCTTTATTTTCCTTCACAAAGGTATTTACAGTGAACTTATTGATAATTTGATGTTTATAAAAAAAATTAAGAACATATTGCTTAATAATGTTCCCTGCAAAACCTATCTTTGTGAAGGAGAAGCCTGAAGTAGGTTTTTGGAAAAAACCTGTAACACTGGTCACCAGGACCCTTCCGCCGATAGATTGAGCAGTAGCAATGATTACAATCACATTCAATGTGTTTGAAGGTATTGATATAAACTAAGGTACTTATTATGTGTTAAGGATTCCATGCATAAGGTTGTCCATAGAACATGACTGCTCACATAATATGGTCACGATCCTCAGCATTGATTGAGGGACTGATGAAGAAGAGTGCGCGGTGCGCTAGACCTAGGATGTTCTGAAACGCTAGAAGTCTGTAGCTTTTAAACCTCCGGTACACGCGTCGATAAAGTGGTAGATTACACTAGCCTACAACTCAACCAATACATGTAGTTCTACCAGTTTTGTTAAAGACTACGTGTAAATTTCAATTTTGTGTAGTTCGAACCACGAGGCAATCTCTAGTACTCCAGTTATGCAAAGCGTAAGGGGTAGAGTAACCAAATATTAGTAGAGTAGACACAGTAGAGTAGGGGGAGGCGAGTGGTAGAGTAGCTTGCCCACATTGCTAGTCATTCTACATATTTTTTAGTACTCTATTCTACTGGTGCTGTTTAAATCGGTATGGTTAGTAAGTTAGTTAGTAGCATAGTAAGTACTCCACCCTCTACTCAAATTTTACTCTACACTTATTCAAATCAAAAAATCTTATTTTGTTTCTGTACTGCCAGATCCATATATTAGAGGATTTGGTCTACACTCTCCACGGTGGTCAGGTCTCTGATGTTTATAAGCTTTGTTTAGCTTGTATTTCCTAAGTCACCTTCTACGACATCCACGGGAAGACTTAGAGTGGTCCTATTCTACTCTGCCGGGAACCGAACTGCATTGAAACCAGTCGATATAAATAGCTGCAATCAGCAGCTATTTCGGAAACGGGTTGGCAGTTGCGAATGACACACGAACTTTGGTTTTTTGCTTCATCATCAGGTCTTTTTTAATCTTCACTGCAGGAGCAAGACCCTCTCTGTACTACCAGAGTCATATATTAGCCAGAGCAGTCAGAGGATTTGGCCTACACTCTTCACGCTGGCCAGATGGGTTGGAGAGGTCTCTTTGATGTGTGCAAACTTTGTTTAGCTTGTGTTTCCTAAGTCGCCTTCTACGACATCCACGGGAAGACTTGGAGTGGTCCTATACTCCTCTGCCGGGAACCGAACTGCATTGAAACCAGTCGATATAAATAGCTGCAATCAGTAGCTATTTCGGAAACGAGTTGGCAGACGTGGATGACAGACGAACTTTGTTTTTTTTTGTTTATTGTCGGGTAATGCCAAATTTTTGTCTACTCTTCAAGTGTACATTGCCGTCGGTTTACTCGACCACCACGAAAAGGAGTGTATTGTTTTCGGGTTCAAAATTTATGTAAATATGTGTGTGTGAGGATTGAAGTATGGAGTTTCGATAGAATCTTTGCCCTCCTGAATAACATAGGCTATAATTGTTTGTGGGCAATCATGTTTTAATTTTTCTTTTAAAACAGATCCGTCCGTACTGCCTGCCTGTCTATAGGATAGATAATCATGAACTGCAATTGTCAGACGACCAGACATTTGATCGAATCTATGAAATAGCTAATAATAAAAAAAAGTAATTTTTAAATTGGAATTAAATACATTCGAAGATTCGGCATAATGTCTCAGGCGTGAACTAACACAGTGGTTCCCAAGGTAGACTGGGCTCGTGAGTCGCGACGCATTTTTTTATTTTTTACACGGTTTTCATTTTCTTTTACAAGTTTTTTTTCATGAAAGAAGAGTTGTTTCTTTTTTAAACAGACTGTTTGGCTTTGAGGGCTCTTAACAATCAAGTCAGCTCCATGACTCTGTATTTTAATAAATATAAATAAATAAATATATACGGAAAAATCACACACAGATTGAGCTAGCCCCACGGTAAGTTCGAGACTTGTGTTATGGGATACTAACTCAACGAAACTGTACTTTATAATAGATACGTATATATATAAACATCCAAGACCCAGGTCAATCTGAAAAATCATTTTCCATCTTGACCTGACCGGGGATCGAACCCGGGACCTTCCGTGTCGCAGGCATGCGTGTTGACCGCTGCGCCACGGAGCTCGTACTATATAAGTTTTACTTAAGTTTCTCACAGACATGCATTACTGTGTGGCAAGCTTGTAATCAAATTCGATATAGTAGTAAGTCGGAACTCACCTCTTTACTTCTGCTCAAAATGGGAGAGAACTGTATGAATAACAGGTCTATTAAAACACAATTTATATTTAAGGTCTACTTACATATCCTTAAGTTTTAATCTATACTTCTATACTAACTAATATGTCTTACAAGGTGGAAATATTTGATTATTTGTTTGAATTCAGTAGGCTCTGAAACTACGGGACTGATTATCAAAAGTATTTTTCCTGTAGAAAGCAAATTTATCTGTCGGTGACATAGCTTATACATTTATTTATTTAATTTTCCAACTTACAACTATTTTTACAGGCTATATAAGTACCTAATACAATAGTTGTGCCAAATCAACAAATATTTATATACTTAGTAGTAGAATAATAAGTAGAATAGAGCTAGTACTTAAGGCCCCACACTAGGCACAGTAGCAACGCCAATCATTTTATTCCTAATACTTTACAAATAGAAAGAAATTCAAGAATGTAAATCATATAAGCACTACTAAATAACCTGAAGTATTTTTGGAATCATTTTTTAATATTATGAGAATCAGTCATTAAGAGAAAACGTGATTACCGGTAATCTGATTCTCATAATTCTCACAGATTCTGATAATATTAAACATGATTCCAAAAATACTTCAAGTTATTTACTAGTGCTTATATGATTTACATTCTTGAATTTCTTTCTATTTGTAAAGTATTAGGAATAAAATGATTGGCGTCGCTACTGTGCCTAGTGTGCGGCCTTAATATTTCCTAAAATCCTATCTCATATGTACGAGAATAACAGCTGGATGTTAAGTAAAATTTTCAGGGCCTCCTAATTTCATTCAGAATCACGAGCCACCGCTGGGTGTCCACTTTGGGAAACACTAGTATATTCATGAATCTTATTCAAAAGTTGACGTCCTAAGCATTTGTAAGTACCTGATTACAAATTTAAATGACATTTCAAAATATATGACACATGACAGCCTGAGGTATGGTTCTCGTAAAAGTACAGTTTATTAATAGGCTAGGTTGTTTAGGTTGGAAGACGTTCCGTTAGCTTTGGAGGCTAAAGGCCTATCCCCACACATCAGGGACGTGGCAGAAGCGTCACCGTGACGAGACTGTGCATCTGTTCTTTAGTCTTAAGAAAAACAAGTATTTTTTCGCGACGTCGTTCGCGTTATTATGTCATCCGCAGATAAATTGGCTGCCAATAGGTGAAGGAATTTAAAAAATCGGTCCTATAGTTTTGGAGAAAAAAAGAAACAATCAAGTCCTTCCTAGCCGGTTAAATTTTTTATAGTACTCCTTGTTGAGGCTAGGATCTAATTGTCTCGTAATTTCCAGGTGAACTCCAGCTCCTGTGGACGGACCGCGTCTCCGACCAGACGCTGGTCAGTCTCCGGCTGTACTTCCTGCCGGAGAACACGCCGGACGGTCGCGGACTGCATGGCGAGGTTAGTACGATGCCTTTCGTTTGTTGAGGGTTAGACTTTGTAGGTCCATTAGTCGTAAGAATAATATGGACTCTAAGGTTGACTAGAAGAGGTCGCTTAGCGACAAGTTCGCCTTTGTAACAATTCTAAGTTTAGTGTTCCAACTGTACATATTTTATTTGGTTCACTAAACATTTTTTTATTCATTCATTCATGGACCGGGCGCTGAGGACATCAGAAGTGACTCCAACTTTTTACGTTAAATGTGTGCGGCTTAAATAGGTACGAATTTATTATGTGGAAGCGTTTGAATCTCGAAACATGATTAAAATACCGACGCATGAAAACAGAAAAAATTCAAGAATTGCTTCAAGTGTCAGCCATAAACTAATGAATAAAAGTTTCGTACCGTTCTCTTTATAAGTCATAGTATAAATATATAATATTGTGATATGAAATATATTTATATTATGCTAAAGTGCTGTTGTTAAAAAACCGATCAATATCATTAACATAAACTTGAAAAAAACATCTTTAAAATTCTTTCGGGAAGTAGAATCTTTTGGACGTAGTAGTGTAAGTACAGAATAGGTCATTGCCCGCTACGGAGACGCTAACTGGCAACTAGCATACATAGACGGAAGTGCATTCTATGAACTCGGTAAAGTATGAGTCCGTAATACCAAAAAATCGAAAATGAATTTAAAGTCTGTGGAAATGTGTTTAAAGTTTTAGGGCCGGCAACCACAGAGCAAGGAATTTCGATAGTTCAGCGATAAGACAGTCCTTGCTCTTTGCAGCCAACCCTCTTGTTACACACCCCTGGTGTAGCAGTCCATGGGCAGCGGTGATCACTTACCATCAGGTGGCCCGCTTGCTCGTATGCCGTCCTATACAGGGTTATTGTAAATCACCAGTATTTGCAGGAGTGTATAGCTAACATAATCAAACAACGTTTGTTCTACAACTATTGATAATTTATTCGATTTTGAACCTACAAAGTTCAAGAAATTGTAGGTACTCTTAGCTGTAAATAAAGTTCTTTACTTATTTTACCTTTATACTTAAATTTGACATTTCTTGTTGAACTCCGCAATCCTTGCCATTTTGGCTATTTAAGGTCAGAAGTAGTTTATAAATTAGTACAGAACCCTATATGTACGAGTCGAAATCTTAATTTGGTTCGGTTCATTTCGAACAAAATAAAAGTGTATTTCTATTACAAGAACGCCATTCAACCACAGCAGCAAAAAAGGTTGGCATAATGAGATCCACGTACCGAGAAAAAAAAAACAAAAATTTTGAATTTCGACCATACCGTTATCATTCAAAACTATTTTAAAACGTAATCTATTAACAAAATCATTTAAAACGCAGCGCGGAAACCTCAAAAATTGAGAGCGCCTGCTGTCTCGCTCGCACCTATTGCAGGTGGATGCGCCGTCTCGTTCTAATCCCTATTTGGTAACGCCAACTATTTCATGGATGAAATTACGACCGAAGTGATGCGCCAATTCATAGGATTGTAGCGATTTAAAGAAACCATATAAGATTTTTTTTTATATAGTAACTAGCAGAGAGACTTTTTTTCTTAAATGTCTTAAAAATAGAGTGATAAAATAAAAAATTATCGCTTGAAGTATAAAAACTCAAGTACCTACATGTATATTAACGAAATATGCTTCTTTATATGTATTTTTTTTTATATTCATAAATTTAAATAAGCAGTTCATTAATATTGATGAACATTTATTACCTTGTTCATGAATTCATGATCTTATACATTTTAAACGTCTCGAACTTACTAACTTATTTTGGGGCTAGCTCAATCTGTGTGATTTGTCCGTATTCATTTATTCATTTTTATTCGAATGTTGACAGATTTCTTGTACTACATAGTAGTATAAATAGTGTAACGAATGTAAGCCTTATATCGAATATAGAATATAGAAAATAGAATATACTACTAAGGCTTACTAATAGTCCCAACTTAAAGTATAAAATAATAAACAAAATAAATAAATATATAGGGACATATCACACAAATTGAGCTAGCCCCACAGTAAGTTGTGAACTTGTGTCGCAGGATACTAACTCAACGATACTATATTTTATAATATATACTTATATAGATAAACATCCAAGACCCAGGCCAATATGAAAAAGACCTTTTTCATAGTGACCTGACCGGGGATCGAACCCGGGACCCCCGTGTCGCAGGCTAGCGTGTTGACCGCTGCGCCACGGAGCTCGACTCGAAAATGGAGTATATCATTTAATAACATGTATTGATTTATCACAAAAAAAATATTGAATTTAAAATATTCTTGTACCACACCCCAACGCCTATCTTTGGTCATGCAAGCAAAACTGAACTTTATTACTGCCGCATAACCGTGAAATTCCCTCGCCGCGCTGCAAGTGTAATTTTGTTGAACGCTATGGGATTTTCGTAGCGTGCACCTTCAGACTTGGTCCTTGGCCTTGTTTATAATTTGAATTCGGAATTAAGATTTTAAATATTTTTTTGGTTTTGTTTGAAAATGGAACAGAATTTATTTGGAAACGTCATTGAGTTGATTGTAGAATTCTGTGTAGTAGAAATTAGGCCATTGTAGCATTGTATTGTAGCCCAGTTAAGAACTACATGACTTTTTAATTGACTTTCAATTTAACTAAAACATTTCTGATGAGGCTATTTTTTTCTTAGAAAATAAGTTTTAATACACAGATGTTTGAAATGAAATTCATTTACAAAAATTCATAGAGTAATTTAGTATTTCTATCAAAATCATACTAAGATAAATGTCTACAGATAATTTGTATTCCAATACATTTAAAGTAAAAATAAAAAAATCGATAAGTAAAAAAAAATAGTATTTTGATTGAAAACTATTTTCACTTGTAAAATTTTAAAACCTTTCTTGTATAAATTAAGTAAATTAGTTCCCAACAAGGCACATTGTTGTATCAAACTGTGTGTTTAGGTTTAAAAAGGGCCAATATACTTATTTTAACGCACTGATGGACTCTAAACAACACACAATTTTAAGTTCTATTGTTATAATTGATATAGCTGTTCACTGTCCAGTAATGATTAAATTGCAAAATAATGTAATAATAATAATAAAAGCAAGTATCAAGTAGTCGCGGGCGTAAGCACAATACATTCACAGCGACGCCATGTGACGACTCTGGAACAAAGAAAGCTGTAGAGCGGAATTCGTCAAAAAATATTTTAGTAAGCGTTTATTAAATTTTGTTATAAATATTTTTTTCTCGCTACTTTATAAGCGTGAATTTTTTGAAATGAAATTTTAAGTCATAAAAACTCTTTTGAGTATGCAGTGCTAGCTGTTTTTCCCGCGACTTGATCTGCTTTAAGTGTACCCTATCTAAGCCGTCAATATTGACGTTTCTTAAGAATTTTTAAAATCGGTCCAGTCGCTTTTGATTTTATTCATTACGAACACATAAGCAATTAAATCTTTCTTCTTTCTTATGGTGCTTTAGACGCATATATAAACGAATAATTAAGAATTAATTAAGAATAACGAAATATTAAGAATCATCAATGTAAATAAATTTTTTATTAGCTTAATACACAATTTCACACATATAAAAGCTTTGGTAGGAGCAGGTAGAAGAAAATTCTTCTTAATTGTGTATGGCACAATAGCAAAAGTTAAAAACGTAAAAATTTCGTTTTCTGCGTGCATTAATATACTGGACCCAGCAAACGAAATCATAAACAATTTATTTTTCTTGAGGCATTCCCTCTGGCTGCCAAGCTATAAAATAAAGAAAAATGCATCTATGATATGATATGATATGATATGATATATGATGTTTATTATTGAAAAAAAATTCTCTCCATCAAACTATTGTTCACAAAACTACAGTAAAGAATATTCCATGTATTTTTACCTAACTGACCTGGAACTCGGTCTGACGACAGCCAGCTATTTGTTTATCTTATCTACGGTTCACTGAGTACATGCTGATAACGCGTGTAACGTCGGGTGGACAAGTGTTAACTCGTGGAATAGAGAATCATCATTATCAGGTCTTTTTTAGTCTCCACTGCAGGAGCACGACCCTCTCTGTACTACCTTAGCCATATATAAGCCAGAGCAGTCAGAAGATATGGCCTACACTCTCCACGCTTGCGTGACCAGACGGGATTTTTTTAAAGCTTGTGTTTCCTATGTCTCTTTTTCCGACATCTACGGGAAGACTTGGAGTGGTCCTTATCTACTACCGTGTGGTACCCAGAAAAGAGAATATGCACGCTATTTTTATATTTGCTTGAAATATAATCCTTATTAACTACGTTAAACAAATAAAAAGTTTTTTTAAAATATCTTTATCAGCGACGAACATGTGATACTTTAAAATTGAGAGAAGTCTGATATGAACTGGTGACGTCAATTTCTATATCATCTATACATTTGTCATAGGAAATAGCGTTTTAGCGAGTGATATAGACATATTTTCTTTAAATTGTTATAACTCGTTCGTTTTTCAACCCATTTTTATTCTATTTTTACATCTATGCATTTGTTTTTTTTTTCTTTCTTGCAGTTTTGACACTGCATTGATTAAACTAGGACCAACGTTTTTTTTAAAGCAAGAATTCGTATCGAAGTTTTCCACTCGCCTGTACCGATAATAATACTTGAAATGACTTACATACGAGTCCCAAGCGTAAATGTCCGCAATGATAAGTGATTGTTGATTCCCAAACTTTTTACAATCATGTCAAATTGAGGTGAACGTGTGGTTTTCGCCCTTAAATAGGAGCCTTCTTTTTTCTACGATTTTCGTACGAGTACAAATCAGAAAAGCAATAATAACATCGCATGCTAAAGAAAGCTTACCTTACAATTTAACAACGCATATATATAACAATATAATATTAACAACTTTATTTTAATATAAGTGTAAAACTAGGAATGATGTGGAATAGAGGTCAAAGTCAAAGATTTTATTCAAAGAGCTAATAAATGTATTTTATCTCGATCACAAGCTGATCATGATGATGTCTTTAATTGTTATTGTTTAAAAAGGTGCATAATATTGATGCCATTGTTATAACGCATCATACAGACTGACGATGTGCCTGTATTGTGCATAAGAACAATAATTTGCTGAGAATATCTTCGTATGATATTTTTACTTCGTATATTTTGGTTGCAGTACTATTCTGGGGCATCGTATTCTTTTGATTTCATTTCAAAGAATCATCTTATTATCTGGAGTCATAAATATTATCCAAGTTAATAATAATTAAACAATAATTTGAGTATAACTATCTTTTATTATCAATACAACGTGCTTTTGCACGTACTATTTTCGAAAACATATTGATACATACATACCTACATATATACATACCTTTTAATCTTTTTCCGAAGAACAGTATAAATGTACGTGCACAATATTTGTCACAACGCTACAAGATACTCTAGATATTATTTTATTTTAACTTAAGCTTTTAAAACACAATGATTTATACAAATTTATCTTCATTAGTTTATAGTTACTTATGATCCTTTTCGACTCCATCCTTAGATTAGGTCTATGGTACCGTAATATTGCATTGTCATCCGACTAACATATGTACATAAAATTGCAGCGCTTTAAAATTGAGTTGAGACATTCAAACCAACTAAAATGGCATGTTAATTAAAAGCTTGTAAAAAATATGCTCATTATTTTTGCATTGCATGTTGTTATTATTGAATTTGACTCATGATTAATATTTATCTGTAATTTTGTAAACGTGTTTACATCGAGCATGTTATCAAGAGTAGTGTAAAACGATACAATTTAACTTTCATCATCATCATCATCATCATCAGGTCTTTATTAGTCTCCACTGCAGGAGCACTGAAAGAAATTTAACTTTAGCTAACTTTAAAGTCAGCCAAAAAATTTCTTTGTGCAAACCATTTCCATTTACTTACTACATTGATAAGTTTCTCAAAAATCAAATTAGCCAATATTTCTTTTCGATGTAAATGTTATGTTTTGTTTCGTGCAACAATATCATGTATTTCAATCAAATTCAAACAGATCGATTGTCAGGAAAATATATAAAAATATAGCCAGAGACGCTCAGTCTAGCTGTAATCGGAGTATTATGACGGCTATTTTCAAGTTACTGGACCACAGTGATAGTTGGGGTGTCATATGTTAGATGACTGACGATTTTTAAGCTACGAAATTTTCAGTTCTTTTATCGATTGCAATATAATTAAAAGAAATAATAAAAATACAACAAGTATTTTACCAAGCATATAATAACCGACTAGTTTCGTCTGACAGAATGTGATAGGTTTTGTTTATATGCGATCGGAAGTACCTTAAGGGGGCATATACTAGGCACAGTAGCGACGCCAATCATTTTATATCCTAATACTTTACAAATAGAAAGAAATTCAAGAATGTAAATCATATAAGCACTAGTAAATAACTTGAAGTATTTTTGGAATCATGTTTTAATATTATGAGAATCAGTCATTAAGAGAAAACGTGATAACCGCCAAAAACGGCCGTTTTTGGCGGTAATCTGATTCTCATAATTCTCACTGATTCTGATAATATTAAACATGATTCCAAAAATACTTAAGGTTATTTACTAGTGCTAGTCTGCTGAATTTCTTTCTATTTGTAAAGTATAAGGAATAAAATGATTGGCGTCGCTACTGTGCCTAGTGTGCCCCCTTAAAGTAAATACACCCAGATTATTTTCATTGTTTTTAAAACAACACGAAATGTTAAAAAACCGGCCAAGTGCGTGTCGGGCCACGCGCAGTATAGGGTTCCGTAGTTGCGAATGACAACTTTGAGTACACACTGACACTTGCACCTCACAGTTTAACGACAAAAAACATCTAACAATAAAGATTGTATGAAATTTTACATTTTCCTGTACATTTTATAAGTTATATTATGTATAGCCTATAACTTTTTAGTTTGTACTTAGTACCCAGCTCTGATAGTTTTCCTTTCAACTTCAGTATATATACTGTTGCTGTAATTTTTTTCACGTATCTATATATAACCGTTTAGGAGATAGAGGGGGGGGGGACACGTACCTCTAACAAAAATTTGCACTTTAAAACCAAATATTTCGGAAACGGATCCCTAAATCGAAAAATGGTGTTCTCAACCTCACAATATTTTTCAAAGACCTTTTTAACGATACCCCACACGATGGGTAAGTAGAGAAAAAAAAATACTCCCCCACTTTACTTGTATGGGAGCTACCCAAAAAAAATTTTTTCTCAAGATTTTTTTCTACGACTTTTTTGCCATGATTAATATACATACTCATACCAAATTACAGCTTTCCAGACAGACAGACAGACATGGCGAAACTATAAGGGTTCCTAGTTTACTACGGAACCCTAAAAACAGAGAGGGTCGTGCTCCTGCAGTGGAGACAAATAAAGACGATGATGATGATACCATCAAAGACAAAGAAAAATTTTGTATGCCTCGTACGACTCCACAGTTTTTCAGTTTACCAATTATTTACCGGCGAAGCGGCGCCCGGGCAGGGTTGCCAACTCACAGTTTTTTAATGCTGCCAACATAAGAATATTATATTGTTTGTGTCCGTGATTGGTACTTCAAAATATTCATATTTATGTGACCTACGGTTCCGTACTTAAAGGATGTCAACTATCTGTATTTTTGTCTATAATTATACACTTACTGTGTCTAGAACACCCAGCTTTTGAATGCTGCCAACATTAGAATATTATTTTATATTATATTGTGTGTGTTCGTGATTGGTACTTCAAAATATTCATACTTATGTGACTTTCAGGGTTCCGTACCTAAAGGATGTTTTAATGGTTCCGTCCGTACCCAAAAAAATGGGATTCTATCATGAGACACATCACTCTTCTTCCGTTAGTTCGTCTGTCACCAGGCTGTATCTCATAACTGTGATAGCTAGAGACAGTTAATATTTTCATAGATGATGTATTTCTGTTGCTGCTTTAACAACAAATACTAAAACCAGATTTATAACTATAAAGTTTTAAGGCAAAACACTAGGAATTTGGAATCATGTTTAATATTATCAGAATCAGTGAGAATTATGAGAATCAGATTACCGCCAAAAACGGCCGTTTTTGGCCAGTTATTTACTAGTCCTTATATGATTTACATTCATGAAATTTCTTTCTATTTGTAAAGTATTAGGAATAAAATGATTGGCGTCGCTACTGTGCCTAGTGTGGGCCCTTAAGTGGGCTAGCTCCCATACAACAAAAGCAATCATGCTTTGCTGTCTTTTGCTCGATAATCTAATCCTAATCCTAACTAATATTATAAATGCGAAAGTGAGTTTGTTTGTTTGTTTGTTACGCTTTCAAGCCGTATCTACTGAACCAATCATCATGACATTTTGCATACACATAGGTTAGGATACTGAGAAGGATATAGGCTATATATCACGCGGGCGAAGCCGCGGGTAACAGCTAATTTTGAATAAATGGGACGGAACTTTTCGTTTACACGACGGACTAACACTTGCCTTTTATTTTTCTCCTTTTTCTTCTTTGTCAGAAATTCGAGGCGTGGCTTAACGACTACCATCTATCGATACTAACGGCTTAACGTGCTTGTCATATCGAAACTTGATGACCCTATATGCAGATTAAGTACAATTGTTGGGTTCATTTAAAATTTTGTCTGTCTGTCCGTGCGTTACGTAGAAACGGACTTTTTATTAGTAACAAGTTTTATTGGGATACAACACGCGATTTTATGTTTTACGACGTACGGATAGTTAGATTGTTTTAATTTATCTACGAGGAAGGATATAAACTATGGGAAATACTGTTCTTGAAGGATATGTCATGGATATTATATTACTCCGTGGCGCAGCGGTCAACACGCCTGCCTGCGACACGGATGGTCCCGGGTTCGATCCCCGGTCAGGTCAAGATGGAAAATGATCTTTTTCAGATTGACCTGGGTCTTGGATGTTTGTCTATATAAGTATCTATTATAAAATATAGTATCGTTGAGTTAGTATCCCATAACACAAGTTTCGAACTTACTTTGGGGCTAGCTCAATCTGTGTGATTTGTAAAAAAAGAAAGAAAGAAAGAGAAAATTAGATTATAAATTGACGTGTGTTGTATGCCCTAATATTCATAATGGCAGTTTTTCGGCAGGGCAGTGTTTCGTAGTGGTTTCGTACTCTGTGCCACATTCTAAGTTCCAGCCTAGAATGGGAGAGGTGTATGTAGTGAGTAGTGATGTCATTTACGAGTACTAATAATAACATATGTGTGTGTGAGTGATGCAAGGTTGACAGACGCATAAGTATCAGTTGTTGTTGGTTTGTTTTAAAACTACTTTGGATAAGGAGAATCTCGAGGTTTGTGGTGGGAAGTCAAGGGTTGCAGTTGGGGTTTGACTTAGACGATTTTGCAAATTGATTTTAGTGGACTTTATAATATGAAATTGGTGTAGTTTGGTGTTATAAATGATCGTGCTCATGAACCACATATTCTGATATCTAAGTCATGAACAATTTGTGAAATACCTAGTTAAAGTAGACTGTTAAATGAAAAACAAAACATACGCCATTTTCGAATTCTTAGTATCTCTATTTACTGGACATTGGCAGAATCACTGAAATCTCGGTGGAGGCCATATTATAAAACAGAAGAAGAAAAAGGAGTTTCTCGTAGCATTGTGTGAAATATAGTCAATTAACTTTCAAATTTAAAAAAAACGACTTCAACCACTACTGTACCGGTTTTGATGATTTTTTTACAAAGGACAAAGTAAAATGATATAAAATATTTTTTGTTAAAACTGTCTCAAAAAATAAAAACTTGCACTTTTGCAAGATTATTCTTTATTTATATTTGCATACTAGCTTTATACACTGCAGGAGCACGACCCTCTCTGTACTACCAGAGCCATATATTAGCCAGAGCAGTCAGAGGACTTAGCCTGCAGTCTTCACCGGTTGGAGAGGTCTTTTTGATGTTTATAAGCTTTGTTTAGCTTGTGTTCTAAGTCGCCTTCGACGACATCCACGGGAAGACTCGGAGTCGTCCTATTCTACTCTGCTGGGAACCACACGGCTAACAGTTTTGCGGTAACATTCTACTTTAGATACGGAACCCTTTAAATACCGACTGGCCCTAAAAAGTCATCATCATTTCGTGTAGGTGCACCATGCACACCCTGGTGTCAGAGTTCTTCGGAACCGCCTCTCGGCCTCTGACGTGGTTCCTTTAACGACTACCAGATGGCAGCCGGGACCACCGGCTTAACGTGCCTTCCGAAGCATGGAATCATCTTTCTTATCAGACAATCAGGTGATTCATGCCTGCAATGTCCTAACCAAACTGGAAACAACTTAACAAAGTATGCTTCCAGTGGGAATCGAACCCACGACCCCCGGGTCGGCAAGGCAAACGCCTTAACCACTGGACCACGGAGGCAGTTAAAAAGTGACACGCATCGAACCTACACCTAGTGTGCAGGTTTTCCATATTTGAAAGCGTCGCTACTTTCTACACGCTAGATCGATTTGAAGGCAGTTAAGTAGAAAAACTATTGGAGAATATATTATGCTCTACGTAAACGTATATTGTATTACTAGCTGTTGCTTATATAGCCTTCGTCCTTCTCAGTACCCTAAACTATGTGTATGCGAAATTTCATGATGATCGGTTCAGTAGATAGGGTGTGAAAGCGTAACAAACAAAGAAACTTACTTTCGCATTTACAATATTAGTTAGGATGGTAACTATAGATTCTTGAAATATTCTCAGAATATTTAGTTAAATCAAAATAAATGAAATAAAAGTGTTTATTTTTCGTCTTTCCAAAGATTATACTCTTAAAAGTAGGACTAAAACTAGGTAGACATCAATCTTTGTGGAGGCGCTAGTTCCTGAAATAGGTACTAAAATGTACCTGTGCTACAGGTAGCTAATATAATAAGAAATATCTAAAGATATATACGGACAAATAAATAAATATATACGGACAAATCACACAGATTGAGCTAGCCCCAAAGTAAGTTCGAGACTTGTGTTATGGGATACTAACTCAACGATACTATATTTTATAATAGATACTTATATAGATAAACATCCAAGACCCAGGTCAATCTGAAAAAGATCATTTCCATCTTGACCTGACCGGGGATCGAACCCGGGACCATCCGTGTCGCAGGCAGGCGTGTTGACTGCTGCGCCACGGAGCTCGTCAACCTCGTCAAAAGGGGGGCTCCCATACGGCAAAAGTTAGTTTTAACTCGAAATTCTAATGTCGGGGAAGATTAAAGGTCACACCCATTCCTGAAAAGATCAAGGAAACGCGACTCAGGTGGTACGGTCATGTCATGAGAAAGCCAGAATGCCATATGACAAAAAAGTTCTGCACCTCGGGTCGGGGCCTAGAAGCCGTGGAAGACCCCTAACGACATGGAAGTAGTTAAGCAAGATCTTGCCAGAGTCGCATTAGATCCGATGACGACCGAGACAAGTAGTACCTGGCGAAGGGCGATTAGGAGAGCTGACCCCAAATAGACATGGAAAAAGGCCTGAAGAAGAACTCGAAATTCTAATGTCGTATAGATTGGTATACGGAACCCTTCATACGCGAGCCGACTCGCACTTTGCCGATTTTTAGGGTTCCGTACAAAAAATGAAAAACGGAACCCTTATAGGATCACTCGAGTGTCTGTCTGTCCGTCCGTCCGTCTGTCACAGTCGATTTTCTCCGATTCTACTGAACCAAATGAAATGAAATTTGGTAAGATGGTGTAAACCTACGACCCAAACACGGATGTGCAAAGTAAATTTATATTTTTTTTTAAATAAGGGTCTGTTTAGGGGGTCCAAATAGAAAATGTTAAAAAAAAAGTTTTGCAAACCTTACCGTGTTATATATCAAATAAAAGGGCTTGTTATGAGGATCTCAAAAATATTTTTTTTTGTTCGGGAAAAATCAATACTTTTGATTTTATTCACGAAAGAAGGCAAAATTTGACCATTCCCCCCCTGATCTCCGAAACTACTGGGCCTAAAATTTCGAAAAAATTACAATATATAGTTTATTGCTTGAAGATTACAGGAAAAATAATAAGAATTCTATCAGTTGAAAATAAAGTGGTAAACTCACTATAATAAGTTTACCTAGGGAAATAGTTCACTAAAACACCACTAGATAGCGCTAGTCAAATGAATAAAACATTTTTGCACATTGTGTGTGTGTTCACGAAGCATATTGTACGGAACCCTCATTGCGCGAGTTTGACTCACACTTGGCCGGTTTTTTAAAAGTCGTTTTAATACAAATAAACATACATAATATTTAGGAGGCACGTCTGCTTGGTATACAGAACCTTGACACAGATGGTACTTCGTATTATTAAAACTGTAAGAATAGGTAGCTGCTTAAGTACAGTACAATCGGTTGCAAAACTGTTATCAATTTTGAAGTTTATTGTTTGTTTGTTCGTATGTCACGTTGAAACTGCGTAACTGATCGTCATATTACATTTTTAGGGTTCCGTAGTAAACTAGGAACCCTTATAGTTTTGCCATGTCTGTCTGTCTGTCTGTCCGTCCGCGGTTTTACTCAGGGACTATAAGTACTAGAAAGCTGTAATTTGGTATGAGTGTGTATATTAATCATGGCAAAAAAGGCGTAGAAAAAAATCTTGAAAAAAAAATTTTTTTTTAGCTCCCATACAAGTAAAGTGGGGGAGTAATTTTTTTTTCTCTATTTACCCATCGTGTGGGGTATCATTAAAAAGGTCTTTGAAAAATATTGTGAGGTTGGGAACACCATTTTTCGATTTAGGGATCCGTTTCCGAAATATTTGGTTTTAAAGTGCAAAATTTTGTTAGAGGTACGTGTCCCCCCCCCCCCCCCCCCCCCTCTATCAGCTAAACGGTTATATATGGATACGTGAAAAAATTACAGCAGTAGTATATATACTGAAGTTGAAAGGAAAACTATCAGAGCTGGGTACTAAGTGCAAACTAAAAAGTTATAGGGTACCGACTTATAAAATGTACTGGAAAATGTAAAATTTCATACAATCTTCATTGTTAGATGTTTTTGGTCGTTAAACTGTGAGGTGCGAGTGTAAATAGTGTGAACTCAAAGTTGTCATTCGCAACTACGGAACCCTACACTGCGCGCGGTCCGACACGCACTTGGTCGCTTTTCGCAAAAGTGCCACTGATTTGAAAAAATATACGTTAAGAGGCCTATCACATTTTGACCGCGATTTTGGCATTCAAATTCTAAGAAACTGAAAGACTTTGACAACTTAAATCTATTTAACAATGGAGAATAGTTATTAGTAAAGTTCATAGCGGCTTCACTTTTTGCATTTTTATCTAATCAATTAAAATAAAGCCAAAATTCCGAAGCATGTTTTACACAAAAAGAGGGCGAGGCCCTTGTTCGTGCTCAAAACTGAACAACTGTACAGACGGAATTAAAACGAAAAAAATATAATAATATCTCTTTAATAGTGCTAAAGTTCATAGCGGAATCGGAATTTTAAAATATGTATGGAATATTTAGTAAAAAATATCCATTCAAAACCGTAAAACCACGAAATTTCTAAAACATCAACTGCAAATTTCTCCTTACTACAGTAATATTATTACATGAAATATGTACTAGAATAAACGTAAGTTCATAAGGAATTAAAATTTTGTACTTTAAAATAATAATAATTAAAGATATGACTATAAAAAACGTAATTGCAACCTCCAAATTACTATATATTTCGATGCGTCGACCGCTCAAACTCAGTACTGCGCGAGACGCTTGTCGACGGCGGACCTATGCCGAATTTTTCTTCGTCAAACGATTGAGTGCAAAGCGTATAGTGCGACTAACTGAGCCAGATACATGCCACTGAGGCACATAGTATTCCAATTTATTTTTATTAAGTAAAATTGTAATTAATGATTATGACGACGAGCTCCGTGGCGCAGCGGTCAACACCACACGGCCTGTGACACGGATGGTCCCGGGTTCGCTCCGCGGTCACTCTGGTCAGGTCATGATGAAAAATTATCTTTTTCAGATTGACCTAGGCCTTGGATGTTTGTCTATATACATATTCTGAATTATGTATGTGTTATAAAATCTAGCTCAATCTGTGTGATTTGTCCGTATATATTTATATTTAATTATTTAGGTCAGCCAAAAAACCAATTCCTGCTAGTCAAATAATAAATATCATGTTTGTAAAAATGTCTTATTTGTTTTATTGAATTAATTTGGTCAAATACTTTTCAACTAATTTGTTATATAAATCGTCAACAGACATATGTATACGATTACGATATATTTTTTGTAATTTACCAATAAAGTACATTACTGCAACGGCCGGCAAAAGAGGTATTGATGGACGAACGTGTGAATGTGGGCCGAGGTGGAGCCGAGGCACACATACATGAGTCCATCAATGCCTGATTGCGGCCAAGGCCTGTGTAGTACTTTTATCAAATATTGCACGGAAATTAAAAAAAATAGTATATAGACAAACAAATATACATATATTATCACGTGTTTACCCTTACAGGTGAGACGGACCTCAAAAGCCATGTTTAGGGTTAAGTGGATTTTAATGTAGAAAATGCAATTAAAATAGTGATGGGTTGCTAGTCGCATCACCTATTGACATATTCTTCTGCATAGGTTTTCGCCCTCTCCCTCGGCCTGCTTTTACAGACTGTACGGGAAGAGAAGCACCTGGTATATTCTATGATTTTTCTGTTATCCTAGACCATCATGAAATATTGATGTAATTATGTCAATTAATATTCATAAAATGTTCATAAACAACAATATGTAGAAAATATCGCGCCAAAATCTTAAGTTTTTTAATTTCTTTTTTCTTACTAGCCTGGTAAAATTTTAAATTCGAATTTGTAACCTCAATACTTGAATTATTTCGCAGCAAACGCGTCGTTCCATTTTTAAATAACATGACAGATATGAATTTTCATAGTTACTTTAAAACACGACAGATATGGATTTTCTTGGGATTTTCATACATACATTGCTGCCGTGTATTGGCCAGTACAGCAATATTGATTTATCCCAAACAAGGTTGTCAAAATAATGTGAACAATTCCAAGCATGTTTGAGAAAAATATTATACACGTCATACTCTCTTGATCTCTCATCTTCGGGTTACAGACTTATATAAGTATCGAATTTCAACTTAATCAGTTCAGTAGTTTCGTAGCAAATGGTTATGACAGGGTGACACCAACGTTACGTTTCGTTTTTACGTTTTTAGGTACTAAACCCTAAAAAAAATATTCCAAAATTACACGCAGGTTGTAAATAAAATGTTGGCAAAAACTTAAAGAGCTTAAGGCGCTTAGACCAGTGAACTAGCGCTATCCCTCATTTTATTTCTTTTACTGCTGCCTCCGTGGTCCAGTGGTTAAGGCGTTCGCCTTGTTGACCCGGGGGTCGTGGTTCGATTCCTACGGGAAGCACAATTTGTTAAGTTGTTTCCAGTTTGGTTAGGACACTGCAGGCATGAATCACCTGATTGTCTGATAAGAAAGATGATTCCGTACTTCGGAAGGCACGTTAAGCCGGTGATCCCAGCTGCCATCTGGTAGTCGTTAAAGAAACCACGTCAGAGGCCGAGAGGCGGTTCCGAAGAACTCTGACACCAGGGTGTGCATGGTCGACTGACCGTGTCACCTACACGAAATGATGATATGACTGCCAAATAGG
This sequence comes from Rhodophaea formosa, assembly GCA_963082605.1. Lineage (NCBI taxonomy): Eukaryota > Metazoa > Arthropoda > Insecta > Lepidoptera > Pyralidae > Rhodophaea > Rhodophaea formosa. The sequence continues at coordinate 1,804,511 of OY720229.1, read as the reverse complement.
AGCAAATTGTAAAAATCTACGTAAGTACTTCGTCAGTAAATGACTTGTAGTATTTTTGGTATAACTTTTTATTATTTTTCATTCAGTAAATATAAGATAGTAAATGTAAATACTAGAACTACTAATTACCGCCAAAAGCGGCCACTTTTAGCGGTAATAAGTAGATCTCTCAATCTCAAATGATGATTTTGATGAAAATCTATACTAAATGTACTTTACTAGTGAATACTTACATAGATTTTTTCAATGTGTTCTTATTTCAGAGTACAAGAATTTAATAACGGGTATCGCTAGTTTCGCTGATATAAGTATCTTTAGCCAACAAAAACCGGCCAAGTGCGTGTCGGGCCACGCGCAGTATAGGGTTCCGTAGTTGCGAATGACAACTTTGAGTACACACTGTTTACACTCGCACCTCACAGTTTAACGACCAAAAACATCTAACAATAAAGATTGTATGAAATTTTACATTTTCCAGTACATTTTATAAGTTGGTTGCCTATAACTTTTTAGTTTGTACTTAGTACTTAGCTCTGATAGTTTTCCTTTCAACTTCAGTATATATACTACTGCTGTAATTTTTTTCACGTATCTTTATATAACCGTTTAGGAGATAGAGGGGGGGGACACGTACCTCTAACAAAAATTTGCACTTTAAAACCAAATATTTCGGAAACGGATCCCTAAATCGAAAAATGGTGTTCTCAACCTCACAATATTTTTCAAAGAACTTTTTAACGATACCCCACAAGATGGGTAAGTAGAGAAAAAAAAATGACTCCCCCACTTTACTTGTATGGGAGCTACCCAAAAAAAATTTTTTTTCAAGATTTTTTTCTACGACTTTTTTGCCATGATTAATATACATATTCATACCAAATTACAGCTTTCTAGTACTTATGGTCTCTGAGTAAAACCGCGGACGGACAGACAGACAGACAGACAGACAGACAGACATGGCGAAACTATAAGGGTTCCTAGTTTACTACGGAACCCTAAAAATGAACGTATGTGGAAATTTCTTGTCATGATTAACAATATTACAAAATAAAAAAATCCAATATCAAAAAATTAAAGAATATGAAAAGTATCAAAATCGTGCAGTTGTAGCAACAGCATAGCGTCGTGAACTCGTGACCCCAACCGTGTGGTCGCCGTGCGTAAAAGCCTAATCTTTCAGAGCACTATTTTGTGATAAGCCTCTTAAGTTTGTAAAATTATAAATTACAAAATTAATTTGTTTTTCTTTATTTTCGTACGTATATTATGATCCTGTAGCAACATTGTATAACTGCCTCCGTGGTCCAGTGGTTAAGGCGTTTGCGTTGTTGACCCGGGGGTCGTGGGTTCGATTCCCACGGGAAGCATACTTTGTTAAGTTGTTTCCAGTTTGGTTAGGACATTGCAGGCATGAATCACCTGATTGTCTGATAAAAAAGATGATTCCGTGCTACGGAAGGCACGTTAAGCCGGTGGTCCCGGCTGCCATCTGGTAGTCGTTAAAGGAACCACGTCAGAGGCCGAGAGGCGGTTCCGAAGAACTCTGACACCAGGGTGTGCATGGTCGACTGACCGTGTCATCTACACGAAATGATGATGATGTAGCAACATTATTTCTCCTTTCTGTTACACCCTATGGATATTGATAGATTTGCACATGGATGGGGGCCTAAGATGGGGGCTGATATAGCAAAGGACAGAAATGAGTGGAGCATTCAGGGCCTTTGCCCAGCTGTTTGTTTTTTGTTTGTTTTTCGTATGTGTAAGTGGCCAACACTATTGTCAGATTTTCAAGCTGCCTTAAGGCATTTGACATAACTTAACGACTGGCATCAACGATGACAGCCAGGACCATCGGCTTAACGTGCCTTCCGAAGCACGGAGGAGCTCGAGATATTTTTATGCCACTTGAGGTCACCCATCCAAGTAGGGACTGCACCAGGGGTTGCTTAACATACGTAAGCGCTCATAGAGCCTACACCCACTGGACCATTGGGCTCCTCAAGCGGCTGCCCAGCTGTGGGACACATAAACAACAGGCTAGGGGAAAAAAAGTTACACCCTGTAAGGAGAAAAGGCTTAGTATATAATCATCATCATCATCATCAGGTCTTTCTAGTCTCCACTGCAGGAGCACGACCCTCTCTGTACTACCAGAGCCATATACTAGCCTGAGTAGTCAGAGGATTTGGCCTACACTCTCCACGCTGGCCAGACGGGTTGGAGAGGTCTCGTTGATGTTAATAAGCTTTATTTAGCTTGTGTTTCCTTAGTCGCCTTTTACGACATCCACGGGTTGAGTTGGAGTGGTCCTATTCTACTCTGCCGGGAACCACACGGCCAGTGGCCAGCTTAGTATATAAATGCACCTGTATTACAGGAAATATCATATTTTGCGAGAATGTTTTAATAACTTTGTCATATTTCTTTTTGTCTTATTTATTATTGCATGATTATTATCTATATATATAAAACAAAGTCGGGTTTGTTACAACACTTATAACTCGAGATCTGCTGAACCAATTTTCATGGTTATTGATTCGTTGGATTTGTCTCCGCCCCGAATAGCAGAATACATCTTAAAAACAATGAAAACTCGATAAGTGTAATGAATACTTAATCATTGACTGTTAGGCGGGACGAAGTTCGCCGGGTCAGCTAGTTTATAATAAAATAAAAAGTATATAAAATATCATCAAAGACCTTACACTGATAAACACTTATGTACGAAAAAGTCGTTTTTTTTTTTTAATTTTCAGAATTTTTTAGCATTGGTACTAAAAGAAAAGGTTGTCGTAGTGATGGGCTGAGTCGCCCCCTTTAAGGCTCGGACAAGGTTTTATTAACACATTGTAGGTATATTGCAGGAAAACCTATAAAGTACTTAGTTAATAGGCAATGTGGCTAGTAACTTTCCACCTTACGCCCACTAAGATGCTAAATCTGGCCTTTGGGTCTTATGACCTTGGGCTCTGTCTACCCCGCAAGGAATAAAGACGTGATAGTATTGAATAAAATTCTTTATTGCTCTTAAAAAATACATTATCATAGTTTTAACAATATCACTGGTCCCACACTAGGATTCCCTGTGTCGTGGGAAGCAGTCTCTTTCGTCTACTAATTTCATATCTATGTAGGTATATAAAACAAAGAAAGAGAAAAACAAAAGAAAAAAAGCAAAAGCTAATTGTTTTCCTTTCGTTTTCTTAATCTATGCAGAAATTTGTATTTAGATTGTATGATAGGGAGGGGAGGGGTGGAGGAGAGGGGGGGGGGGTAGATTATTAATTAGATTGTTATTTATTATTTTGCTATTATTTGTTTATTTTATTTTACACAGCTATGATGTTTTCGGTATCATTATAGTTCAAATTTTTCAGCCACCGGGTATAGTTATGAAAATTACATTCATCGTACGCAACAGTACGCAACCCTCTCCACGCAAGTTCGACTCGCTCTTGGTCGGTTGTTGTAGTTAAACATTTATCTACAAAAACCGCTACGCTAGTGCTAGGAACCCTTATCGAACGTGTGAACCCGACTCACACTTGGCAAGTTTAGTTTAACAATGTAAAAGTACTGTATTTCCAATTCATCAAGATAAGCTATCAATATAAAACAACCCTTAACTTTGAATCATTCAAATATTAACTTGTTAAAATCTTAAAAACACAAAACGAAGCGCTTATCCGAATCCGTTACGTCATACACAACGGTCCAAAGGATTTTCAGCCTTAAGTCATGCCAATAGAGTTCAAGGCTATTTTAATAAATGTGCTCCAAAATACATAGCTATTTAAGGTTTTATGTTTAAAGAAATAAAGTTGAAAATTGTGTGAAATGTTTCAGAAATTCGACTCACGATCGGACTTATAGCATTACCAATGTGCTCGAAATTCGAAAATGACGTATGTCTACGATTCTGCTTTGGGATTTTAATCTGTATGGCTTGAGCATACGGTTGAAAATTGAATGTAGTTAATTGCTCTTGTTGTTCGATTGTGTGCGGGGCCGTAAAATTAGATGTTTGTGTGTGCGTATATTAAAGGTTGCTCTGTATGCTGAGTGGTATAGTGATGCAGCTCGGATTGTAGTGGATTAAACAATTTCATAATAGTTTTGTTTTTAGGATTTTGGAATAGCTACATATATGAAATTGTTACTTGTAAAATACTTATCGATAATGGTGATCAGTTGTATGTTAATTTCAAGTTCTCGTTAATCTGTTTCTCTAAGTTGAATATATTGCTTATATTAGCGATACTTTTGAAAATAAAACCAAGTTTTGTAAAATACAAATAAAAATGTAATGAATATTTATGACAATCGCACCTTCTTTGGAATATCTTATAAATTCAAATTACAAGTTATAATACTGCGGGTTTCTCTCTTGTAACAACTTGATAATTCATAATGACCTTACCTAACGCTCTTTATCTTTAATTATGTATGCGTTTATTTATTACCACCATTCCGATTGAACTTTGCCACAGGTTATTAGAAGTTAAATA